>CAIGRN010129909.1:0-15098 GCA_903798345.1 Fraxinus anomala
TTGGAGGCTTAAATTCCTCACATCGTCTCTTTGGTAATAATGGATATGATAGTATGAGCATGAAAACTGCACATAAAAAGGCTCATAAGGTGGTGAAATGCCGTTGTTAGTTTTATGTAACATCACTCGTTTACAACAATATCTGAAAAGAGATGAATTTATTTAGCTTGTTGTTGGGTTTTGTGACCCAAATTCGATTCAAATTGGGTCTAGAGCTTCGCGTTGTGGAGTATTGGGCAAGAAGGTGTCAAAGTAGGATCCAAAAAGGAAAAAAAGGCGAATTGACGGCGTTGGACGGACGTCCCCGTAACGCTCGAGTGAGATGAGTAAATTTGGAACATGTAGTTCATCACCCGCCTGTCGTGAGCTATCGCTCGAGCGACGGACCGCATATTTCTTTCCTTATTTTTCGATTTTACGCTATTTTTGACATAGTTTTCGATTTTACGCTATTTTAAGTTACTTCTAGGGTTGGACATCTTTCATATAAATAGTAGACTCTTCATTCAGTTTTGACAGTACATTATTGTAGAAGTTGTATTTTTCTCTCCATTGATTGTTAATAAAATATTCGGTTTCTCTGTCAATTTCTTCTTCTTATTTGCTTTTTAAAATTTTGTTCTTTCTTATTTGTTTGTACGATCTATAATTCATATCGCGCCATATCTTATTCTCAAATTCTTAACAAGTGGTATCAGAGACAAGGTTCAGCAGTTCCGAAGAGTAATGATTTGATTGTTCGAGGTTTTTGTTATCGATAGCTACCATGAAGTATGATATTTCGCTATTGGATCGCAATACAAGATTTTCGTTGTGACAAGTGAAGATGAGAGCTATATTAGCACAAATGGATTTGGATAATGCGTTGTTGAGATTTGATAAGATGCCCACAACTTGGACAACAGAGGAGAAGTAACAGAAGGATTGCAAGACACTTTCGCAGATTCATCTTCATCTATTTAACAACATTCTTCAGGAAATCTTGAAGGAGAAGACAACAGCTGCATTGTGGTTGAAATTGGAGCAATTGTGCATGACCAAAAGTCTGACCAGCAAATTGCATCTGAAGTAGAGGCTTTATTCTCATCGCATGGCAGAAGGCGGATCATTGGAAGATNGAAACTGGAGCAATTGTGCATGACCAAAAGTTTGACCAGCAAATTGCATCTGAAGCAAATGTTTTATTCTTATCACAGAAGGTCGATCACGAAAGATCATCTGGTCGTGTTTAAGGAGATTGTCGTTGATATGGAGACGTTAGAGGTAAAATATGATAAGAAGACTTGGCCTTAATCCTATTGTGCTCGCTGCCTGGTTCGTTTTCGTCGTTTAGGGACACGATTCTATATAGCCGTGACACACTCACAATTGAAGACGCGTATGATGCTTTGTTCTCAAAGGAGAAGATGAAGCATCTGGTCGGAACTGATTCCAGATATGATAAAGCTCTTGTGGTTTGTGGTGATCAACGAAAATGCAAGTTGATGGTGGATTTCAGCTATATAGTGTGTTTTTACTGTAAGAAAAAAGGACACATCAAGAGGGATTGCGAGAAGTTGCATGGTAAGGGTAATTCAACTGCAAATCGTGGGAGACAATCAGAGACTTCAGATGGAACAGACATCGCAGAGAATTTTGTAAGTGATGGAGATCTTTTGACGATTTCTAACGTGGAATCCAAGCCTGACGAGGAGTGAATTTTGGATACAGCTGGTGCGTTTCATATGAGTCCCAATAAACATTTGTTTGAATCATATGAAACGGTGACGCAAGGTGCTGTTGTCATGGACAATAGGGATTTGTTTGAATCATATTAAACGGTAACGCAATGCGTCGTTGTTATGGAAACAACGAATCTTGTCGGGCAGCTGATATTGAGAGAGTTAGATTGAAGTTGGTGGATGAAACAATCAGAACACTTGACTAGGTTCGATATGTTCCAAACTTGAAGAAGAACATCATCTCGATGAGTACCCTGGAATCAAGAGGGTGCACGTTCTCTTGTGCTAGTGGAGTCTTGAAAGTCTGGAAGAGTGTCCGTGTTGTATTGAAAGGGCGGAGAAAGTCCCAGTTATACATCTTACAAGGTTGGGCAAAATCAGTGAAGAAATATCAGCACAGTTTTGGTACCGTGGTGGATATATAGTTTGGTACAATACCATTGGGAGTTGGATCTGGATATATTTTGGAGAATACTACTTTGTCGAGTTTAAGGAATATGGGCAATTTCGCTTTGCCACCACAGTCTGCGGTTCCATTGTAATCAATGGTTATGGATAGTTCCATTGGAAATAGGTACGGGGATGCTGATCTGGATGTGCATGATTTTGGAATTGTTGAAGGTGACGAGACTAGACATGGGCCTTCAGTTAAAGCATTTATTAAAGCATTTAGTGGTGATTCTGCTACAGGGTATGCTTCGACCATGTTTGGTAACTTTTGAATTTGTTTTGAATTTTGGGAACTCGGGGGTTGGGTTCATTTGTATCCGTGTTTGGATATGGTGGAAGAGGAAGAGTATTTTCGAGTGTTGGAGATGTTTGGTTTAGGTTGAAGAGTTCAATGTGTTTTGCTGCAGTCGGACTTATTTTTTCAGGTGGAGAAATTTTGGAACTTCGTTCGTTGCACTGAAATTTGTGTCAAGGTGGAGATTGTTGGGTTCTGTAACTCAAATTCGATCCAAATTGGGTCTATGGCTTCGTGTTGTGGAGTATTGGAGTTGAAGATGTCAAAATAGGGTCCAAGAAGGAAAAAAATGCAGATTGACTGCGTTTAACTGACGCTCGCTTAATGCTCGAGCGAGAGGAGCAAATTTTGAATAGTGAATTCGTCGCCGAGTTGTCGCTCGAGCGACATGCCGCAAATTTCTTTCCTTATTTTTCGATTTTACGCGATTTTTGACATATTTTCCATATTTCAGATTACTTCTAGGATTTGGACATCTCTCTTATAAATAGTAGACATTTCATTCAATTTTGACAGTACATTATTGTAGAAGTTGTATTTTTCTCTTCGATGGTTGCTAATAAAATATTCGGTTCCTTTGTCAATTTCTTCTTCTTGTTTGCTTTTCTTTTAAATCTTGTTTTCTTATTTGTTTGTGCGATCTATACTTTATATCACGCCATATCACACCCTTAAATTCATAACACTTGTTTGAATGAGTACTTTCAGTTTTGTTCACTCCAAATGTTACATCTATAGGATATTTAAAGCAAGTATACTGCACAAATTATTGAGAAATAGAAACATTAATTCTATTCTAGCGAGAACAATCAATTCACAGAAAAAAACTTAAGAACACGAAGATTTATAGAGGTTCGTCTCAATATGATTATTTTTTTTATGCTTCGACAGTAATTCATATCATAAAATGAAGTTTACAGTGTATCTTCGGTAACCTTCCTCTTTTTTATGGTTATTTAAAACCCTAATAACGATTTCCTATTTATAAGATAAATTAGGGCAAAATTGAAATTGCAAATGTTAAATTTCTAACCAATACTTAATGATGGCTCCCTATTTAGCTTGCTTCCTGCCCCCTTCCAATTCCACATTGATCTCAGCGGATATCAGCATCAATAATTAGGATCCACAACATGACTCAAACTCTTCAAGATCCATCCACAGCTCTGCATGTAGCGTTGAATCATTGTTTGAAATTAAAAACTAAAAGATTAATTCTTACAGTAAATTGAGATAATTGGAGGGAAAAATCAACAATAGGCTAGTCTAACTTTGGTGGGGTCTATATAACTTCTCAGTTCAACAGCTTTCCTTCTGAATTCATTAGCAGTATCTTGAGGTAAGGAAGATGGCTACTATCCTAGGCATATCTGAGGCACTTAAAGCACGAGAGGAAGGACACTTACCCGATTGTGCTACTCTTGATTTTTAAAGTTTAGGGATTTAAAAGTTCATAGTTGAAAGTTATTAGCTACTATGCAATACGCAAAAACGATTGGGGGTCAATGTACAATATTTCCTAGGGTTTTTCTGCAATATATAAATTCTAAAAAGATTATTTCCTCTCCTCACCGGCTGCCTCCTCATCTCCTCGCCTGCATTTTCTGGTACTCTGTCGTTTCTTCTTTAGCTTCATCATCCGTTTGCAAATCTAAGTAGCTATACACAGCTACGATTATCTTTGTTCTCTATTTTTTTTATAGCTGTAATTTCTCACTGTAGATTTAATACAGAATTTTTAAACTGACGATTTTTACGTACATTAATTGAGTACAATTTCTGTTTAGGAGATGTCTGTTTTGATGAAGATTTGTTCAGGATTTTGCTTACCAAGTTTATTTTGTTTATATTTAATTCGAGTTCAATGCAAAAAGTTCCACTATAAAGTACATTGTGTATTCGTTATATTTTTATTTGTAGTTGGTTGTTTGAATCGATAGTTTAATTAAATATCAGACTGGTTCACTGATCTAAAAGTTTTAAGTAAAAAATTGTAAACTAAAGAAAATGCTTAATTTTTTTTGCAGTTTTAGTGGGTAGATTACTGATGGGCACAATTGGCTCATTGCTTTTCTGTTTGGATATTTTATTGGGTTTTCTGTGGATTCAGGTGCGTTCAACTTTGTGAATTCCTTGAGTGCTAGGACAATTAGCCAAGATGCAGAACGACGAAGGACAAAACATGGATCTCTACATCCCCAGAAAGTGGTAGGCATATTTCTTATATAGATACTTTTGGTACTTTACAACTCGATGTTCCCAGCCTACACGAGTTCTGAAGATTCGAGTCATTGACTTGTTAAATCTAGATATTTAGCTGATTTAATTACTGTTTTTGTGCAGCTCTGCCACAAACAGGTTGATCACTTCTAAGGATCATGCATCTGTCCAGATCAATGTTGGGCATTTAGATGAAACTGGCCGATACACTGGCCAGTTCTCCACCTTTGCTCTCTGTGGATTTGTTCGTGCCCAGGTAATACTCTGCCCATTTCTTGCCACTTTAGAATTGCCATGCTTTAAATTTCTGTTATATTTTTGATGAGAAGTGTTACTTATTTGATTGCATAACTCTTTTTAGTTTTATTGTATTTAGTACAAAATGCAATTTTTATATGTAAGTATATAAAAAGAGTGGTTATTGGACTCCCAGACAACTCAGAAAGAAATTTTCTTTCCAAAAACCACAAACAGAATATCCTCAAAATACCGAAACTGAGAAACAACACCAGATTTATAGTTGTGTGATTCAAACTGAGTCTACATCCACTCCAAGATGTTTTATTGATCGTGCTTTCACTCATCAGTAACACCCCTGTTTGAGCAATTCCCTTTAATTTGAGTTGGTTGGAATTCCTACAACAGTAGGAAACTAGCTATGTAACAAGACGCCAACAACTCTATTTACGAAAAGAATAAATTTCAGGATATTAACACAACTGTTGAATATCATATATTGCAAGGATTTCTTACTTTACAATGAAGGCTCCAATATAATATCTACCTACTCAAAAGACAAATTTGAATTTTGTAGAATATGTATTTTTCTTATATATATTTTACTTCATCCACTTTTCTTGATTCGGTCATTTTGTAATCTAGTCTATACATTGAACAATTTCTGTAGCGTTCAGAAAAGTTTCAATTTGAAGTTCAAACCACCCATTGGCAATGTTATATATAACACAGCTTTTGTAGGCTGCAGGCTTTCATGTGTTTTTTCTTCTCATTTCTTTGTTTTTATTATGATTTATCATATATATTTTCATTGTAAAGCAAGAAATTCTTGTTATCTGTAATGTTCACCTGTAATTGTTTGAATGTCTTGGGAATTTGATTGTTTCATGAAAGATAAGGTTGTAATTATTGTTGTTGCTGTAACTTGGTATACCAACAAACTTAAAAAAGTAGGAAATTTGCTATTGCTAATTTTCTATTGAGTGCAAATACTAAAACCACTGTAAATGTGTTGTATTCAACTATTCTCCTGTACTCTCTTTTTTAGCCAACTAATTCTTTGTTTGATAATATGATAATGTGGATACATAGTATTAATTAACTCATAAATAAAACTAAACTGATTTAGTCCATCCCCTCTAGATTAAATCCTTCATTTTGGTACTAAAATGATGTTGTTAGAGGTATTAAATGGGCCAAGCCTGTCATGCCTTACACAGTGTGCTAGCACGCCTAGTATTCTGGGTTTGGCCTTTGGGTGTAAGGTGGGTTTAAGTGTTTATGCTTGCAGTCAGTGAGGGGCACTTTCAATTTTTTTCCCCTGTTATTAAAAAAGTACAAAAAGACCAAAAAGTTCAAAGAAGCTGTTGAGCATTGACACCCCTAGTTCTTTTTCTTCTTCTGTCTTTACATTTCTCTCGTAGACGAGAAAAAGAAAGCTATGTAAATGAGTACAAGATTTGTCAATTTGAGAACCCAAAAATCAAATGGTTAATAGATTTTTGTTTTTATTTTCTTCTAATGCCAAAAAAAATTGCACGATCTCTTTTAAGCTGTTATGCCTGTGATTTAGCATCTTACCAATTTGGAATTGGAAAAAAATATTTTGCAGGGAGATGCAGATAGTGCACTTGATAGGCTCTGGCAGAAAAAGAAGGTTGAAGTTCGACAACAGTGATCTAGCTGGTGGACTTATGATATCAAGCCATTCAGAGCCCTTTTACTGTTTCTTTTTAGGATTATGCATGAAGCTTCATTTATGTGCTAAGACTGAAATTTAATGTTTTGCAATTTCAATTTTGACGACCTTTTGCGAATGACACATTGAACCAATTAATATTTCTGTTTATGCTATAAACTCTTTTTTTAAGAAATGATATCTATTAATATTATGAAAAAAATGCTGTGAATTTTTAAATTTGAAAAGCGACCGAACAGATGAACGAATGAAGTAGCAAGACTTCTTTAGCCACATATATTTGGCAAAGAAGATCGAATAATAATACGTTTAATACTATGCATCAAACAAATACCGTCTTTTCTATAGCTCTTCGAGGAGTTCACGGGCTATTTTTCCACTGGCTCCCTCGGGAAAGAATCCACCAGGAACGTGCTCATCACTGGTACTATACACAATTCTGAGAATTTCCGATGGAGTCCTCCCGTAGGAGAGGGAGTTATAATCGGCAGATAATAAGTTGCTTACAGTCCGATTCTCTGCCCCGAGTTGTGGTGGGACGATAACGCCTTCGTCTTTGATTCCACACATTGCCAATCGGTTTCGCAACTCGGACACTCGGATTGTGAACTCAGCTACTGTGTGATTGTATGGGAGCACAACCTCCTTGGATCGCTCATATAGATATCCTCTAATATATGCATCCTGTCCAGATTCTACCCCCAATAGTCCTGCCAAAAGCTGAAAGCAAATAACAATTGCTGTCAACTAGGTGCACTCACAAGTAAAAATAAGTAAATTTCACAATAATTGTACTTATTATTAGTCAAAGATGTGATAAGTAAATTAGCTTTGACAGTAATTTTCACTATTTTTTTAAATTGCAATAATAAAACTTCTAATGCAATTGAGTTTTTCTTTACTAAACATGTGATAGAAGTGTACTTGGTAAGTCAAATAACACAACAGTTAACAAAATTAAGATAAAAAGACGTGATTAAATTTGTGAGTTGTGACTTGCTTGTGTTATGTTGTAATATAACACTGATGTTGGGATTTGCATACCCAAGTATTAGGAAAAAAAAAAAAGATACGTGATATTAGTTATGCTATGAAGACGTGACTTATTCACTTTGTAATGCAGTCGTCGTCGTCGTCGTTTGAATTTGTGTCCACGTATTAGAAAAAGACGCGTTATAAAATATTTCAGTTATATAGCAAAGAAGTTGCTTACACGCTTTGTAACGCAGCCGTTGATGTTGGGATTTGTGCCCACATAGCCAAGTAGTCCCACGTATGGTAATACATAAGAAGCCATCATGAAGCTGAGGCTGTCACGATAAGGGTTAAAAGGGGGCCTAAGTTCATATCCAAATGCTTCATCGAACAATTTTGCGAAGTTTTTGGGACTGAGATCCATTAGAGGCCTTGGGAATCCACCTACTGTTGATTTAATGGCCCTGAGAAACAAAAATAAAAATCAAACAAATCTTTTAAATCTGTTTATCATCAACCAAAAAAAAAATAATTTAAAAAAAATGGAAATTTGGTTGTCTAGTTTACCACGGCAACCTAAAATTCATTGATGATTCAATTTGAGTGTCTCTACATAGAATAGACCTTAACGAGAAACTAAAGAGTAATGATTGAGTTTAGTAGTTATTCGTTAAAAATTGACTCCGAAAATATAACTAAAAATGTGTTGGACTACAAATTTAAATATAGCGGATAAATGGATCGACCTGAGGTGGTTTTAGGTCTACTTCCTAAGTTCTTAATTATCATTATCAATATACTCGATTTTAGGACCTTGCGTCAAACCCTACTAGGTATTTATTAAAACGTTTTGAAGCAAATAAAAAAATGAAAATAGAAAAATGGACCTGAGGTGGCCAACTTCTTGAAAGCCAAATTCAGTGATAACATTCTCTGTAAGAAAATCAAGATTTGCCTTTTGAGCCCCAATTGGTGGAGGGCCTCCCATTACCAAATATGGTGCAACCTCATCAAGGCCATAACCAAGGGCGGAATGCAGAAAAAAGTCTGCTTCCAAGTGCTCCAAATTCAGGGCAAACTGCATCATGTCTATATCTTCTTTGTATATTGGAATTGCATGCTGTGGACGTTCTGGCAGAGGACAAACTGGACTGGAAATAGTAATGTACAAGTTGCTATACATCAAGAAAATGAACATAAAAATGGAGATGGAAGCAACCATATTCATGTTTCAGAATGGGATGAGACACAAATTTTTAAGGGGACTTTGATTGACATTTATATATATAAGCGAAACATTAGAAGTATTCATACATGTATACTTGCCTCACAACCACTCTGATGTGAGGTGTTTCAACACAAAAATAAAAGAATCCGAGGAAGAAAAAGGACAAGATCACAAGAATGCAAATTAGAAGCAACAAAATAACAACTAGGTGAATTTTGTTGGAAATGATTTGGATCTGGGTTGAGTCGACTTGAATTGTTCTCTTAATAAACAAGTCTTGAGGGTGTACCTTGCAAGACAAGTACATGACTTATTGGCTAAGAAGTTAGAAGTGATCATATCGTTGATTTGGAGTATAGAGAAGTACATAATTTTAACCATTAATGTCGTAAACTTTCTATAGATTTCTTGAATTGGGTTTATGTATTTCCAAGTTTAAGATTAGTTTTGGTATTATCTTAAATAGAAAAACCCAAACTAGCAAGAGTCTTCCACATTTTCTGTTTTTGTAAGTTATACCTAACTAGACTTGAAATTCCTATTTTTGGTCATGAATTGTACCATGTTTGATGAAGATGCTGACATGCATACTAAAGAAAACTCTATATTTGAAAGTCATAACTTAGTTATGTGTGCAGGTGAACTACTCTTGTTATAGTCTCTATATTTTTCTAGATGAGGTCTTTTACTTCGAACGTGTTAGAAACTACTTTAACGGTGGGGTCAAGGTCGGGAAGCGAATTAAGAAAAAGTATTAAAAGGACAGAAAAATAAAATAGAGATAACGTAATTATATATTCTTTCAATACGACCAATGTATACATTAGCAGTGATGGAGATAGCGTAATTATATTTTCTTGCTTTCTATTTATGAAAAGCTTTCTGAGAAAGAATATGAGACTTGAGTAAATTGTGTCTACATTTTTGAGACCATTTAGACAATGAATTACTCACCAACCAATAGACAGAAATCTCTTTCTTGCTTTTTCTTTTTTTTAAAAAAAATTCAAAAGCCAAATTCTATTTATACAAATACTAGAAATATTTCATTAAATATTTATACAAATACTTCTCCTTCATGCTCCCCATCACAATCACATACAATTCATAAGAAATGTGTTCGAATACATCTATCAAAGGCAAAACAAGAAAGAACTACAACATTGCAAGAATCACTCCTGTTCTATTTCGAAGATATCGAACAGGAGTGAATTGAAGCCAATAACCAATCCAACCAATCACAATATCAAGATATCGCATTGTTTCCCCTCCAAAGAACTTTTTCCCTCTTATTTCGCCTTCGAAAATTTCCCAAGGCCTCAGCCATTGCTTTAATGGCTTTTGCTTGCTCTTCTCTGCCATAACTGAATGCTATTCTTGATGGCTCTACTAGCTGCATCCAAAGAAAAATTATCACCAACTTGCAAGAATGTCGACTTGAGTAATACAAATATTTGTGAGAAGTTGATTATTCAATGCTATAAAAAGTCGAGGGTTCCCCCTACGAAGTGATTTAGGTCATAAATCTATTGATAAACACACTATTTGATTTAACTAAAAATCAGATTTTAATAGGAGTTTATGAAATGTGTTGTTGAAAAATTGATAAAAGTTGTGGATCCTATGAAATATGTGGTTGGAAATGAGTTTGAGGAAATGAGGGGTCAAACAAGGGCATGTCTTGTCCAAGTCAATTCTTCTGCAATGCCCCTTGTTGGTCCCCGTGGACGGAAGAGGCTAGACTAGCTGAATGATAGTACTTAAAAGTGTTAAAAACCTAATATATCCTAACTCTTCATAGAGTTAAGTGCCTCTAGCCAGTAATCGAATCAATAAACTGCTAGATATAAGCCACAACAGATTTCAAATCAAGCAATAATAAACGCACAAACTCTAAAATGAATCTTGTCTGTAAAGGAAACACACTATGCAAATGCACATTAAGCAAGAATTCAAAACATGTACATGAGCAACCCCATCTATCCACCCCTAAACACATAATCACTGAAGACAATTAGCAATCTTGAGCAGTACTGGAGAAGGGAAAAAAAGTAATAATAAACAAGACATAGAAGCCAAATCTACTCAAAAGTGTTAAAAATGGTAAAATCCCATATTGGCTAAATATGAAGATTATAGCCAACATACAAGGGTTTGGGTTATTCATGCTAACGAAGTTGACCTTTTAAGATGAAACTTTAAGCTTAGCTTTCCTGATCTTCTGAAAATTTTGCCCAAAACCGTGTGTAGGCTCTCTCGTGAGGATCTTTCGACATAATCGGGTTTTGTATCCATGTCTCATCAATATACTCAAGAATGATAAGGGAGTCAGATATGGCTTTTTCACCATGAATGAACACTGGAATCATCTTGTGAACTGGATTACTCTCTAAGAGCAATGAGCTCTTCTTAAATATATCTTCTTTTATGAATTCAAACTCAATACTTTCATTTTCAATGCCCAAATAATTCTCCATTCAAATGGGCTTACTCCAGAGCCAAAATCTTCACTTCTTCCCTGTTCATGATTTTAAATTGTGCTAAAAACAATCAATGAATGATTCTCTGGTTTTTGTGAACATTTATTTAGCAGCATTTAAGCAAGTTGGTTGTGTGCACAATTTAATATGACTTGCAGATGCTCAATTTTTAACTTTTATGGTGAAAGGATCTTCAGGGGCATTATTAGAACGTATTCTCTCATATTATATGAGTGAACAAACAAACAGTGGATTGTTGGTTGTAATAACAATTTTTTTAAAAAAACGACAACCTATTTTGACTTGTATTTCAAGAACTATGCATGTGAGTACAGAGTAATTAGTAAAGAAGTAAATATATATCATCATTAAAAAAGTATAGGTTGTGGAAAAGTTGAGGTAGGCACACCTGTGTCACTATTGTTAGGTGGCAGTGGATCCTAATAACTACATGAACGAGTCATGATGCATTTTGAGGATAAATCTATCTGTACTATATCTTTCTACAATATTGTAGGTGACAAAAAGTGTTGATTGGAAAGATAAGTTATTTTTTAAACTGTCTAATGACAACATGTCACGTGGCATGTTGTCAACAACATTGTACATCAAGTTTAATTTGCATTTTGATTCGCTGAACAATGAATCTGTGATATTTACTATCACCTAATTGTTGTCGAACACCATTGATGTTACCGTAATACTATTTTATATTTTTCTTTGCTTTGTCAAGGCTTGAAACCTATAACCAGAGCAATATAACTATATTCGGTCAAGAGAAAAAGTAAAGGATGGGTTCCCAATCGAACTCTGATCCTCAAGTTAGTATACTGAGTTTTATTTTTGACACCTGAGTGGATGGCATGGGAGGTTTTATAGGGAGGAGACATGGGGAATTTGTCTTCGAGATGACAAGTGATTTTAAGTGAACAATCTGATAAATTTTAGAACTTGAAGGGACCATTAATATTGACACGTGATTGTCACTTTTAAGACATTCCTCCTGCTCGATAAGCTGCTAAAATAATTGACATGCTATTACAAGATCCATCGTCAACTGTACTTAGTTGGCCATCTTGATTGTGAGCTTAACCTCTCGGGGCCTGTTGGCACAGCTATTCATTCATAAGTTTCAATTAGCTTGTTTTGATCCGTGCCATTTTATTTTTTGTGAGCTCATGCCTTAACGACCTTTGGTTGAGTGGTGACTTCAAGTTGCACAGGCTAATTAGGTCTTGGTTTCTAATTCACGTGGATCGTGTCTCGTCAATGTTCTTGGTATGTCTTATAGTACCATGTCAACGATCGGACTAGTTTAAATATAATGTGGACGTGTAAAAACTGAGTGTTAACCAATATAAACCGATATTCAAAGATACACCATATCTACATCTTAATATAATTTCCAATAAGATGTTTTAAATAGTGGTTGATAATGCATCTACAAATGATTACACATTCAAATAATTTTAATTTATTGATAATCCATTATTCCATTTAGTAATATTCTTTACTTGCAAGGTGGGGCACGTAAACTTGTTCTTCCATTAACTCGAAAGATTCAAGATTACATTTGGATGACAACCCCATAAGAGATTTTAAGATTTTATACATTGTAAATATATCATCAAAATTTCTATATTCAAGATGTACAAATATTTTCCACACTGAGGCTTGTTTATTGGGCAAGAAATTTTATGAAACTTCTATAAGATCGATAAACAAGTTGCTGGTGTATATTCAGCATTTAGTGTTTAGTTGTATAGTTTTCACATGAAGATCAACCTTTTAAGCTTGTTCGTTTATGACACGAGTATGAACCTTGTCACCAAATGGGCCACTTCATGGAGGAGAATTGGCTCAAATGGTTCATAACCTTCAAATCTTGATGCTAACGTCTTTTAACCTCTGAATTAATAAGCGGATTTGGTCCTTTAGGATGATTTAGTGTGGTTAACCCAACTCAAAACTTTAGGCCTTCCCTAAAATCTAATCTTAGATCTCCCATGCTTGTAACTCAGGTGGTTACTATGGCCAACTCAGAAGGCATTAGTTTGACACCATTTTTACCGTGTCTGAGCTTTTGTACTTGTACACTAGAAATCTTGATCAATTCGATTAGTTCCACATGATTGCCTAGCTCACCATATTGTTGGTGGATCTAGTCATTGGCGCATCCACATGTTCACGTGGGGGCCACTGACACCACATAATTTTCTAATTTTGTTGTAATTTTTTTAACCTTATTGTCAGTGGATCTAGTAGGCGGATATGTTAGTGATTTGTGCACTGAAATGGTGGTTTGTAATTGACAAAGTTAATGGTTAAGTTTAATTCGCAGTAGCGTAGTTAAACTCAATATATATAGAATAGAAAACGAAAGGAAATGAAGGAGAATAAAAGATGAAAGCAAAATTCGAGACAAGTGATAAAATACTCTCTCTTTAAGATAAAGTTATCCCGCAATGGTGTTAACAGATTACGGCACTGTCTCCTAAAATACAACGGATACAACTTGTAGTAGAAGTATTTCAAACGATTTTCTTCTCTCTACAAGAAAATAATTTCTGGAATAAATTTTGGAGAGTTTTTGCAACGATCTTTGATACAAGACTCAATGCGATTTATAATAGACGTTCAAAGGGTCCCATTTATAGAAAATGAGAAGTTGTGAGTGAAAAGACACGCCCCAACATTTAACAATCTTCAAGAAGGGTCACAACCGTATCTGTTGCGTTCCTATTACTGGTGCGCCGCTCGAGAGTCAAAAGCAAAAGCTACATCGCTCGCCAGCGCTGGGCTATCGCTCGAGCATCGGTCATAGGTAGTGATAAATAGAATTTTTCCTTTTAATTTTGGACCACAATTTCTCATTCATCCAGAATTGATTTTGAGATTCCAAATATATTAAATATACTAACGAGTAGAACAAGTTAGCCTATTTATTTTTATAATTTGACTATCGGTTCAAGTTTGAATATTTGATCGAAGTTGACACAAAGTCACTTTTCACGTTTATACTTATAAACCAAAATTTTCAATCTTTAAATTAAATCACAGCAGGATACACATCTGCCTTCGACAACTTAAATGGACCCTCTGTGATTGCTTTGGGACTCAATAGATCAGACAGCAATGCCCAAAAAATAAGCAAATGAAGGTTGGATCTTTGAAAAAACGTTGTACTTAATTTTGACCCACAATGAAAAAATGTTAGATTCCTTCACTGAATCGTGCGACCTCGTAGTATGGCCAAGACTTGGTACCAACAATAGTAATCATTATAAAAGGGGCATGGCAACAAGATAGTTGCGAGGAAAATGTCAAAAGAAACTTTCCACGATATCGAGTGATTCGGAGTTCTTCTTAAGTGAACAGTGATTTTTTTTAAAAAATATATTTAACTTTAGAACATTGCGACGATATTTTCCAATTGGTCCAGAATCAGGGATATAACCGACTTTATACATGATTACAACTACACAAAACAAAAATAACTTTAGGCTTAGTGAAGAACGAATCTGATTCTTAAAGAGAAAGAATAAGGAATCTCATCAATCACGTGTACAAAATTTTAGAGTAGACATATGTTCAATCTTGAAATATTACTATAGTTAATTATATAAATATACCCTCTCTCTCTCTCTCTCTCTCTCTCAAACGGTATGTGAAAAATAAATATAAAATATATTTGTCGCACATCTAAAGACTTAAATTATAAATACCTCGATTATCTTTAGGTTTTTGAATATGAAGTTTCTAGATAGTATCGGGACCAATTATAATTCATTTT
>CAIGRN010129916.1:0-13529 GCA_903798345.1 Fraxinus anomala
AAAATGATTTATTAAAAAATTTACTTATTTTATTGGAATGAACTATTTAAACTTGGTCAAATATAGATGAAATAAAATATCTAACTTGATAACGAGTTTTTCATATTGCAACAAATGTGAATTAGATTAATGTGTAAATTATATATAAAGTGCTTAACTAAATTTGGATTCTTTATCGTTGGACTAGGACTGAAAATTAAATTAACTGGGCTAAATTGAATGTTTAACTAAAATTTGGATTATTTTTATGAACACCCTTATGGCATCCCTAATGTACCACAAGCAAAGCCCTTTTTTATTTATTTGCATTAGGCTTTCGTTTGGGCTGGGGCTGGGCTGGGCTGGGCCATAGCCCAAGCCTGCCCCTTGCCACATCTACCCTTGCATAAGGCTCTCCATCTTGAAGAATATAAGCATTTGATGTGGACGTAGAAATAAAAATAAACTATTAATTACAGAGATAAAAAGAATATAAAAATGTTCGTGAGGATGGTCATGCCGCAGGTAGAGTCAAGAGGTACAATAGACATCTTAAGATCTAATGGTAGTTCTCTAGGTGATTTAAACAATGAAGTCACCAAAGTTTAGAAAACTCAGTTTTCTGGTGTAACTTGGTTTCTATATGGTTGGCTTGATTGGCTAAAAATCCTCTTTATTTAATTTAATATTTTATAAGAAACTCAAAGAAATGACTTATTTAGATATAACATTTTGTTCAACTTGAATATTAAGAGGAAAGTCAATCTCCCCTAACATTGATGTTATCCTAGCCATATTTCTGCTTAATGACAGCTTGAAATCAAACATCCAAATAATTAGCTTTCTATGTATCTATATAGACACATACTTCCACGGCCCATACATTGAACGTAGAATGTCAAACATATTAAAAGACGATAAAATAACCAACTTCCAAGCCGTAATGATCAAAAAAATGTTATGATCCATTACTGAGGAATATGTCATCATTAACTCCTTCCAATTGAATATTAAAAATTATTCCATCATAATCAATTAGATGATTGGCATCACCGGGTTCATGTCCAACTTGTCAAACAAAAACTGTATTGAGTTTCTATAATAAAAGGATTATAGGTATTTATTTTTCGTTTTACTTTAGGTGTACTTACAAGATAGTGAAATATATTTAAAGTGTAGTAGAATTGTAGAATTTACCAATCTAACATAATTTCTAAATGATATTCCAATAGGTTGAAAAAAGCGTTGTGGTAAATTGCTCTCATTTGACATGATCATTACGTTGTACACAGAATATCGTACTTCGTAAAAATATGAATACTGAAAAGTATGATTTTTTTTTTTTCATAACAAGATTGTCAAGAACAAGAAATAACTATTCTAGATTCAAAATAAATATAAAAGAAGCCACATACAAGCAAAGTAGTTAATAAAACATTTTTCAGCAAAATAATTTCGCTAAACCTAAAAGGAAAAGTGTAAATTATAAGCTAAAAAAGGAGGATGTAAATAGGGACATAAACAAGTCGAGCCGAAAATCACAGCTCGAGCAAAAAATGATTCGAGTTTTTTTGGCTCAAGTCAAGCTAAGTCAAAGCTCGACCAAAAAATTAAGGTTCGACTTGAGCTTTCAGCTCAGGCATTGCCGAGCTGAGCCATGGACTGCACGAGCTGACTCTTTTTTTTATTCATGAAATTGAAAGTTTATTTAAATCACTTTTTTTAAACAAAGCTGCTTGCAGAGTTGCCTGCATAGTGCATAATGGACAACAATAGTGCATATAGTTAGTGTTTTATAAAGCGTAAATCGTGGCTAGGCGTGGAGAAGAAAATTTCAAGTTTTACGAGCTTAAATGAGTCTAAGCGAGGACTAAGAGTACAAAAATATTTTCTTATTTTTAATTTTTAATCATTTAATAATAAACATAAAACATACCAAACATCTAAAATTGTAAAACGCTATATTTATTTAATGATTTCTATAATTAGTCAATTATACAATTTTCAAGTTTTTGAAATGCAAAAATTAAATTATTTTTCATACTTTCAATTTTCAATTAAACAAGTCATACTTAATAAATTTATAGAAATTTTATAAATATTTTTGGAGTTTTCAACAAAATAATGAGTCTCAAAATCATATTTACATAATGTATATAACATCGTACTTTAAATCTTATTTAACTCTTTATTGGATAAAGTCATTTTTTACTTTTGTACATATAAAGTTTTTTTTTAAAAAAAATTAGATATTATTTTCAAAAAAAAAATTAAAAATTAATAAACTAAGTCAAATAAAAGAACTTTTTAAAAAATATATATAAAATAAAAATTAATAAAGAGTATCTTCCAGCCTATGAAAGATGAAAGAGTGGAAGGAAAAAATTCAGCTGTTTAAAAATTGCAAAAAAAAATGCTTAAATGTGAAACGAGATGTTTTGCCCAAATTTCGAACCTAAACGCCGCTTAGGCGAGGTTTCTAGAACATTGGTTATAGTTGTCTGCTTGTACGCAATAAGCAACTATGCTATACCATGTCACAAGCCAAAATGGCTCATGATACGAGCCAGTCGAGCTACACGAGTCAGCTCGAGCTTTTTTAGGTCGAACCACAGGAACCGACGTGCCCAATTAACATCCCTAGCTGCAAACGTTCAAACTTCTTTAACATGTAAATGAATTAATTTTTAAGATTTTCTTCATTTTCTAGCCAACTAATAGTTTTGGTAGCAATTCTACGGAAACTGTTTTAAATAGTTTCTCGTCTTTTGAACTTGCCAACTTTGATAAGGCATATGCACGCTCATTTTTCTATCTAGGAATTTAGATAAATTCAAATTTGCCGAAGCATTGAAGTAATTTTATGGCTTCTACGAGGTATGCATCATTATTTTTGATAGCACAAGAATGGCTAACCAAGAGAGTGGTGAATTGGTTTTTAAATTTTTTTGAAGAATTTATCTAAATTCAAGCAAGTAAAGATTAAATAGATTAATTCAAATGATAAGCACAAATATAAAAATGATAAATAAAAAGAAAGAGATGATGCAAAACAATATAATTGTGGAGGTTCGATCCAAAACAATAATCTACGTCCTCAATTATCGAGTTTTCCGAGACGAACAATGTATTTTCATTATGTTGATTGACTTATGGTGCAATCCAACCATTTACGATACTTCCGATAACTTACAAACATGAAGCACTAATCCTTATACAATGTTGAGCTTTACATGACCTTAACACGACCCACAAATTTAAACGGAAGTTGATTTTGCAATAAAAATTTTCTCTCTTAATAAATGATATGAACAAATTAAGTAACAAGAGAGAAATATGCTAACACTTTAATAGATAGCAATGAATGAAGTACAAGTATTAGGTGAGAAAAACTTTGATTAGTAGAATGATTTTCAAAAGTTAATTCAATCAAAAAATTTCAAAGTAAATGATTTGATAAAGATAAATCAATATAATTTTACTCAACAATATCTCACATAAATACTCATAAAAGTGTTGAGTTGAATGTAGAGTGAAGTGATATTTATAACAGTCAGAAACGTAAAAAAAATTTATCAACCGGACTACCCATCCAGACATAGTCATATAGAACCAGACAACCAAACTAGCCATTGTGTATCAGAATTTAGAACGGTTAAAAATTTGACTATTGGACGAACCGTACGTCTGCTTGGACAAATTTTTCCCGAATTTATCGTTCTTGATTATTTTGACAAAAGTAGGCTTTTGAAGGCCATTTTCACTTAATTTTTCAAAATAAGTGATACTTGTAAAAAGTTTAAAAATCAAGTGAAAATTTTTATCCTTTCGAAAAATAATTTTTATACAAGTATTTTTATGAATAATTTATCTCGTGCATAAAAATTTAACTTTTGAGCTTTTAGTGATTCATTGCTAATGATTAAAGCATTTTACCTTTATATGTGAATCGAAAGTATCTAAGTCTAAAATCTTCAATGAATACTTGATTTGACGTGAATGCTTGATTTGTTCTTCTCTTTGATTGATTTGACGTAAATGTTCGGTTTCTATTTCGATTTTCTTTAATCGTAAATTGTGAGTCTTTTGGTAGCGATTCTTTTGCCTCCAATTGATCAACTTGGTCACAATAAATATGAAAACTTGAATTCAATTGTTAGAGATAAAACAATTTATTTATTATAATTAAAACATGATATCAACCATAGGTCAACAATATTATCATTGACTGCGAATGTACCATTTATTTGGTTTACACCAACTGCGAGTTGCTTTTTATCTCAATATTTCAGGCTTGCATTTATTTTACCAACCGTAGTGATGTGAACCCAACCAAGAATCGATCTTGGGAACCCACGAACAAGATGGAACAAATCCAAGAAAGCTAGAAATCACGTCGCGCAAAGATCAACCTGACCCGTTGCTCGACCCGTACCAATAATCAAGATTACACGTAAGAAATTCGACCTGTTGATTACTCGAAACAAGAACCGTGAAGTGGGAACCCCACCAAAGGATTGCAAGACCTTTTGATAAGTTCAAGTTAGAACTTTAAGCCACCAAAAACATGGAAGAATAAAAATCTCAAATAATTGAATTCTCTTGAAAATAATTATCAAAGTCTTCCTATAACAATAAATAATAAGAACTATTTATATGAAAGCCCCTAAAAACCCTAAAAATTTAGATAAAGATAGAAATAAAATTATAAAATTACAAAAGATATCAAGGAAGTAGAATTTATGGAAACTAGAAAGTTTCCAAAATTTCTCCGCATGGTATAAATCCATGTGGTTGCATGGAACAATCAAATTTTCCCATTGGGTCTCTGTAAATGGCCATGCGATCGCATGGCTTGTATAACCATGTGGTCGCATGGTTCTTCAATTTGCTTCCAACTTTCACCTCTTGATTCCGAGCCGTTCAAGCGCGTTTCGGCCCTCGGCCCCAACATGGAACTTGACTGTAAGCCGGTTAACTTCAATATTTTGTACTTCGTTGTCCAACTAAATGATTGCATGACTTCTTTCCCTCGATTCGATCTCGAACTCGTCCGTATCTTCGTCTCAACACTCATCAAACCTTCATCCGCTTGATACCTTTTTTTGGTCACATCATCCCCTCTCTCTTCAAAAGAATTCGTCCTCGAATCCAAACCTATATCAAACGAAGCAACATTATCAACGTCGAAAATGTTAACTATTATAGACTTACCCAGTAGAAGCAAACTGTAGCCATCATTCTCGATCATAGTAATGGAATGGTATAGTCTGTCTCCTCTAGGATGTAGTTTGGACCTCCTCCAAATTCATATCTGCCTTGTACTATTGATCACCGAACTACCATCACCTGGGTCAAACAAGACTCGACTCGATATCCCCATTCGGTAATACTGAGATATGTCCATAATAATCACCTATTTTTCACCAAAGCTACTACTAACACCAATACATAAAGTCATTAAATTGAACAAGGTTAGTAAATTGAAACCACTCTTTAAATTGACACGTGGAATGGAAATAGTAGACATTAAACTTACTCCAAACACATGCCATACATCCAACCTAAGACGGGTAAGAATATTGTGATTAAAGTAAAGGCATTCATGCATCCAGTTAACAATAATGCACTCTAATTGCTTATCATACGTGATTAACTCTGTGTGGCATGCTAGAATTTCAAGATGTAACAAGTGCATATTATAGACAAGTAAGAATTTTCCCATAAATGCATGTGACACCGGACTGAATCTACTCATAGAATCATCAGATACATTAACACGTTCAATAATACATACCCAATGTAAAAGCTATTCCTATAAGTTGTTCCATATTCTAACCTAGGTGTAAGGTTTTGATAAGTTACCCGTCTTCCTTGTTACTCACCAATTTCTCCATGTCCTTTGCATCAAGTGGATAGTCAATGTCTGGCGCCCCGCGAATTATCCCTCCATGGAATAAATCCTTGAATTCCTGCAAAAGGGAAATATCCAAATTGGGGAGGGGATGGTTAGTTCTCACTAAAGCCCTCTCACACTCGACTTGTCTAGCATATAAGCTCACCTTGGAATTTTCTCTCTTTTTTGAATTTTCGCTCTCTCTTCTCCCTTGTGGCGCTACTCTTGTTTCTCACTCTTAGCTGCCTTACTTTCTTCTCTCATGCTCTCATTTTTTCACTCTTTAATTTTGTTCTCTCGCTCACTTTTTAGTTTTAGTTGGTCATCATGGACCTGCTGTGTTGTCAAAGGTACTAGTGTGATAACTCTTCCATCCTTCACAAATTTGTGCATGTTCATGAATACATCATGCTTTACCTTCATATCATACTGTCATGGCCTACCCAATAAGAGATGCCCCGCATGCATTAGAACCTCATCACATCACATAACACAATATCAATATACTGTCCAATGTTGAAATTCACCAAGGCCCTCTTGGTAACCCGTACCTCTTCACACTTATTCAGCCACTCCAGTTTGTATGGTTGTGGATAACTCATAAGAGGTAACCCTAACTCCTCTACAAGGGTCGCGCTAGCCACATTCGTACAATTCCTGCCATCTATTATCAAACTGCACACCTTATTATTAACGTGACACATGGTATGAAACAAATTCTCCCGTTGCTGCTCCTCGTCATCTACCTTCATTTGTGTAGTAAGAGCACGCATCACTACTAATGACTCCCCAACCGGGTACTATCCTCCAGCTCAGGCATTCTGTCACTCTCACTTCCATCATCCGACTCAATCTCTCTATTTTCCTGAAGAATCATCACCCGTCGATTTGGACATTGTGAAGCAATATGACCTAAATCTAAACACTTGAAGTATTTAATATCCCTCGACCTACCAGTTTGAGACTCGATGTTTGGTTTATTTTTATTCACCTCCTCCTTAACCTTAGATGCCTCAACCTTCCCCTTGGTTTTTGTCTGATCATTTCTATCACCGCCATAGGTTTCCACGAAGAATTAGGCTCCGAAGTGAACCTTGCTGCCCCTTTCCTTTTGAGTTACCTTTCCACCTTCATAGCCATATACACCAAGTCCTCCAACTCTACATAGTGCTACAACTCAGCTATTTTGGCAATGTCCCTATTCTACCCATTCAGAAACCTAGCCATGGTTGCCTCTCGATCCTCCTCTACATTTGCTCTAATCATCGTCACCTCCATCTCCTTATAATAATCTTCCACACTCCTAGACCCCTGAGAAAGAGTTTGTAATTTTTGATGAAGGTCCCGGTAATATTGTCTCNACTCTGATGGCCTCCCACTCCTCCTCTACGTTCGCTCGAATCATCGTCACCTCCCTCTCCTTATAGTACTCTTCCACACTCCTAGGCCCTTGGGCAAGAGTTTGTAATTTTTGATGAAGGTCCCGGTAATATTGTCTCGGTACAAATCATTTTCTCATACGAGCCTTCAACTCTCCCCACGTCTCAATCGGCCTATCCAAATTTCTCCTATGGCTAGTCACCAACCTATCCCACCAAATAATGGCGTAATCAGTGAACTCCACTACAGCTAACTTCAACTTCTTTTCCTCCGAGCAAATATGGCAATCAAACACAATTCCACTTTCTTTTTCCATTCTAAGGAAGCCTCAAGGTCACTTCGACCTTGAAAAGATGGGATGTTCAGTTTGATGCTCTCCAAATTTCTATCAACCCCTCAATCAAACCTACCTCATCTATTCCTCATTCGTCCCATATCAGCTTCTAAATAATAATCATCATTCCTTGCACTCACCACCTCGTTTTTCTCATCAAATTCAACCATGAGGTTCCGTCCTCGCCTATCTCATCTACCCCCACAAGAAACCCCTTTGGGGTCTATCTCGTTGTTGACTCTTAATCAAGGTTTCATGCCTAGCTACATCACCACTAATACGATCAACTGCCAAATCTATAATGTATAGCCTTTATACTATCCATAAATTCTGCAAAAAACCCCTTTGGCACCGCTTCTTCCTCACTTTTACTCATGTCTTCCCTCATTTTTTTTTTTTTTGCAAATAATTAAATAACAGAAATTAAATGAAAATGAATAACAAAAGAAAAATATTTTACCTCACGTTTTTGCACTCGTGTATCACTCGAATTTGACTTTTACCTGATATTGAGCTCACCACTCTTACCTTTTACCGCTCGTCCTCATTTCTCAATGGCTCGAGAAATAATCGATCTCAATCAAATAGAACACAATTCTCGCAGCGAAACACCACTGCAAGCACAAGTTTTTGGATAATCAACAAAATATGCACGAATTGAGGTAATGGACTCAATTTTCAAGAAAAGAAAAACAAAATGACTTAAAATTTTTATTTTTTTCCATTTAGTTTTGTCTCTAAATATTCATAAGATGTAGAGACTTTTTTTTTCTCTCCATTTTTTTGTCTCTCTTTTTTTTTTTTTTTTGTCTCTTTTTCTTTTTGACTCTCTTTTTTTTAACGGAACTCAATAAACAACTAAATAATTAATCTAGAGGCAATTAAACGACACAATTATAGAAAAATAAAAAATAAGAATAAAACTGAAGCTTTTTTTTTACTCAAACAAAAATTAATCAACATAAATTAAATGGATAGATGACCTGAATTCTAGAGCCAAGCTCTGATACCAACTGATGTAAACCCAACTAAGAATCGATCTTGGAAACCAACGAACAAGATGGAACGAACCCAAGAAAGATAGAAATCACGTCGCGCAAAGATCAACCCGATCTGTTGTTCAACCCGTACCAAGAACCGAGATTACACGTAAGAAATTCGACCATTTGATTACCCGGAATGAGAACCTTGAAGTGAGAACGGCAAAAAGATTGTGAGACCTTTTGATAAGTTCAAGTTAGAACTTTAAGCCACCAAAAACATGGAGGAATAAAACTCTCAAATAATTGAATTTTCTCAATTGCGAGACATTTTGATAAGTTCAAATTAGAACTTTGAGCCACCAAAAACGTGGAGAAATAAAATTCTCAAATAATTGAATTTTCTCAAAAATAATTATAAAACTCTTCCCATTACAATGAATAATAAGAACCTATTTATATGCAAGCCCCAAAAACCCTAAAAATCTAGATAAAGACGGAAATAATATTTTAAAATTACAAATGATATCAATGAAGTAGAATTCTATGGAAACTAGGAAGTTTCCAAAATTTCTGAAATTCTGTCACCGGAATACCCTATGCGACCGCATGGTATAAATCCATGCGGTCGCATAGAACAATCAAATTTTCCCATTGGGTCTCTATAAATGGCCATGCGATCGCATGGCTTGTGTAACCATACGATCACATGGTTCTTCAATTTGCTTCCAACTTTCGCCTCTTGATTCCGAGCCGTTCAAGCGCATTCTGGCCCTCGACCCCAACATGGAACTTGATCGTAAGCTGTTTAACTTCAATATTTTGTACTTCGTTGCCCGACTAAATAATTGCATGACTTCTTTGCCTCGATTTGATCTCAAACTCATCCATATCTTCATCTTAATGTTCATCGAACCTTCATCTGCTTGATGCCTTTTTCGAGTCACATCACGTAGGCTGGCCAATAATGCTTTGTACTCAACCACATTATTGGTTACTTTAGATGCGAACCTTAATTCACAATTCAATTTATGTCCTTCCAGGCTCGTTAATATTATACCTGCTCCCAAGCTAGTATCTTCAGACAATCCATCCACGACAATTTTCACATATTTTGATTGGACTCCTCATCTGGAATTGAAACATCTGACAACATCATAATAAAATTGGCTAATGCTTGTGCTTTGATCGTAGATCATCCTTTATAGCTTATCTCAAATTACTCAAGCTCTACTATCCGCTTCATTAGCCTTCCCGATGTATCAAGCTTTTGCAGTACTTGTTTGAGTGGAAAATTTGTTAATACTTCAATATTATGGCTTTGGAAATGGAGTCACAAGTTGCTCAAGATACAAACCTACTTAGTGCGACGACTCTTCTTGTTAGTCTTTCCACTTCTTTTAGTTTAGATGGAGATTACATTCTTATGGGGCCTGAATTTTATCGAAGTTCGCTTCAATACCTCGTTGATTGACCGTGTAATCAAGGAATTTTTCTAATTTTACTCCACATGCACATTTTAGCGGATTGAGTTTCATCCTATATTTTCACAATACATTGAAAGCCTCTTCCAATTGTTTTAAGCGGTCTTCAGCCTGAAGGCTTTTTACAAGCATATTGATGTATACCTCCATCGGTTTCCCTGCTTGGTATGCAAATATTGTTTTAATAATCTTTAATATGTTGCCCCCGTATTTTTTAGCCCAAACGACATTACTTTGCGTATAGTCCTCGATTTGTCATGAATACAGTATGTTCCTTGTGAAGCCTATACATAGGAATTTGATTATACCCCCAAATATGCATTCATGAAACTTAATAGCTCATGTCCCATAGAGCATCCACCAGCTGATCAATTATGGAAAGTGGAAAGCTGTCTTTTGGACAAGCTTTATTCAAGTGCGTAAAGTCTTAGCAGGTTCATTATTTTTCATTGCTTTTTGGCACCGAATTTCATACCTAAACTGAGTAACGAGCTTTGTGAATAAAGCCATTTTCCTATGGCTTAACCACCTCACCTTTAGTGCCTCGTATTCTTCGACACTCATTGGCGATGCCTTTGTATTTTAGGCTTGAACTTAGGATTGAGCTTCAAGGCATGACACGCAACTTTGGGATCGATCCCTACCATGTTCGTATATTTTGAAGCGAACATAACTAGGTTCGTGGCTAAGAAGTTTTTTAGCAAGTCTTTCATAGGTTCACTTAACTCCTTACCAATTTTGAGAGCTTTGCTCGAATTTTCTGAGCTAACGGAAAAGCTTTCTAGCTCTTCGACTACTATTGTGTCTGATGTACACTCAGTTATGCGGGGTTGATAAAGTCATCAATTTCTAGTTTATTCCAATGGTTACTTATTTCAACTATAGCAACGATATTTCTAGGGGCTCTCGGGCTTCCTTTTTGGTTTTTTTTTACAGTCCATGTGCAAGATTCATTGATTATACTTTAAAAACATTTCACATTTATTGGTGGAATATCTCACATGCGAATGACGGAGAGAAATAATTATGTTCGCTTGTCAGCAAGTTGTTCAAGGATTCTGTCGTATGCAGATTTATTTTTGACAATGTCAAAATTCATATATCCTTGGTAGGTTAGGGCTCCTTTTCTATCTTTACTCACAAAGTGGCATGTCCACAAAGGACTTGGCCTCCTCTAGTGAAGTGGTAAGGATTCGACACAGGAATTCAAGGGTTATTCTATCGTATCCAGTTGAATGTTCCATCGTATCACACTTTTTTGTACTTTCATTGTCCATAAGTTTGAGATGAAGATATTTACCTGCTATTACTGCATGGATTATGACTATATCATCCTCAACGCTTGAAATTTCAATTCTAGGTTTGATAGATGTAATCGAAAATGTTGTGTATGTTACCTGTGAATTTGCCTTTTCCTGTATGCTTACCTTCCAAGTTCCATATTTTCATACACAGAGCAATGTGTTCAATCATTAGGTATTTTAGATCTTCAGTCATTTTTTGGATGTTTTTCGCTGCCAAATTTATTCGAGTATTAGCCAGAACACTATTGCTTTCTACATTCTTGTTACTCAACGCTGCAGCTGATGGTTGATTTTTTCGTGCTCGTTTCATTTCCTTTGATTTCAGATTTTCTCAATTAGAGCGTAAAAATTTGTGGTCTACTTTGCTCAAGTTTCCTTGAGACGAAGCCAATTTTTTTGCGATGAAAATCATATCAACGAACCCTACTCATCTAGCTACAATTTTCAATTCCTAAACTCACTAATTTGAATGCTCAAACAAGAACAAGATAAAATAGTTATTTGAGAGGGGGATATTTGAATCGCGTGCATTCTTCTTCAAATGAAGGGTATTTATAGATTTTTCTCCAAACTTTAGGGTAATTTGATCTCTTTGAGAGAATGAAAGATGTTGGCTCCTTATTGGCTATCTTCTAACTGATTTAGTTAATAATCACGCTTTATTAACTTGCCTATGTGTCATTTATTGACAGCCATAGCCAATCGAATGCAGAAAACGATTTTTGACTTTTAGATGATCCTTCTGCTTTTTCGTTCCTTTCGTGTGTCGCTTTACGTCTCATAGATGAGGTAACTCTTGCAATGTATTCCTTGGTTCAGCAATTAGTCACCAAAGTGGTCGAATCTCATGGATTAGCGGGCGTAAATTACATAAATTACTATGGATCGCCTGAAGTTTGATGAGTTAGTTCTATTATTCTTGAACATTAATTTATACAATTATCAATTAACAAGCTTTGTTAGACATGTTTTGTCTTTCCAAAGTTAATAGATATGTCTAATTAAAGAATATAATTACCAATTGTAAAACTGTCACATCGTGCTTATCCCTAAAAGAAACTATACAATATCTTTTGTACTATTGATTATGCACCAATATTTGGCCTATTATATTATATAGATTTTGTATGACATTTTCTTATACCAAAATTTATGGACATTGTATTAATACCACGGATGTAGTGAAGTTATTGACCATTCATTTATGTTGTATTGTTTAGTTCTTTATTAATTAAATAAAATTACAATAGACAATATTTGTTTGTTCACCTATTATGAGTACCTAGTATATGTCCAAACACTTCATTGAAATTGTCATGTATCCCTGAAGGAGAAAAGAAAGAAAGCCTTAAGCCAGTATTAGAACAATCAAATCAAACATTGTATTGAACCAACCGTTCAATAATTTTAATAATCTATTATTTGATATGGTAGTTAGATCATTGTTGGATAAATAATGATACGAAATAAAAATTTGAATGAATAGTAATTGAAAAACCAAAAACTTCTTCAATCCGTAGAATCTGCATATTGTGTTTGTTCTTTCTATTATAAATTGATTGTTGAATATGCATATTATGCTTGTTCTTTCTATTATAAATTAATCATTGACCATCACTAGCTAGAGTTGAGATTAAATCTCTACAATTTTGAAATTAATGAGGATGATAATAAAGGCTCTTTCATGCTCCATGTTGATCATCTAGATATATCTACTAGATGATTGCATGTTGTTACTAAATATTCGCAACCTAAAGTCTACGAAATTACTTGCTCGAATTTCAAATTATGAGCATAATTTTCAAATTATACAATCAAGACAGCATGTTTTTTTAATGCTAGTAAATCTTGTTGAACGCCTTCAATTAAGTTTTAAATCATTAATATTTAGAATAAAGTGTTTTTCATTTCTATTTTCTATCTAGGGAATGTTATTTTATGTGTCAAAACCAATGTCATGAAAATTGGATCGGACTGGCTAGTTCGATGGGGTTAACTGGTGTGTGCTGTCGCAGGCACCCAAAAGTAATACCTTAACCCCTAAAATTAATGTAGCAGTGGAAGTAAGGATCGATCCCAAGAAAAGTGTGTAATTCAATACTTTATGTTCTGTACAATGATTGGGGGGTATAGTTTGTAATGAAATAAATCTTATAACCAATAGCAATATAA
>CAIGRN010129960.1:0-10845 GCA_903798345.1 Fraxinus anomala
ACAACAGAGAGGAGGCAGCAAATTGATTTTGAAGTCAAAAAAGGGCGGCTGCATTGGAAATTAAAAAGGAAGTTGCCGGCAGAAATATATAGACACGAAGACACCAGAATTAATCACGTTTTGTCAAATTTTGATGATATATTTCTACTTTTGCGTATTTAAATTCAATATTATGAGTGGCTAATATTTTTATGTTAGAATGGATGATGTATCTTAGGTTTTTATTATATATTTAATTTCAAGTTTTTCATGCTATTTTAATACTTGTTAATTAATTATTGTGTGTTTAATACTTTAATTGTTTGCGCAACAATTAATTGATTTATGGATAGTACTGAGACCGAGAGGCGATATATTATTCTAGCTCGTGCAATAATTAACATAGACATTATAATAGATCGAGAGATAATTATAAGCTATGCGATCTTTGTTGAATTCATATAAATTAATGCGTTCATATGTGTGTGGATTAACATAGAAATATAGTAAGTTCGGACATATGAATAGAATTAGTTTTGCTTGAGAGAGATCACTAAATACAATATGTTAATTCGATCGTTGGCACGTACGAAAAATGACTGGATAAATTTGAATTAGATATATGATAAATAATCTAAGTGAAATCGAAAACCCTAACTATCCAATCACATAATCTTTTCTCCAGTTTTAATTTGAGTTTGTATTTATTAATAGTTTATCATTTTATTTATTAAAATTTCGCTTAGAAAATAAAACTTGATTTGTTTTAATTAGTCTTTTAATTTAAATTGAAACTAGGTTTGTTTAAAAATTTATAGTAGATAATAGTCTTTGTGGGATGATATTCGGACTTAAGAAATCCACTTTATTACTTATCACGATCCGTACATTTGCGGAATTCCAATGAACAAATATTTTGTGGGATATGGAACAATACTTCAACACTAACATTACAAGTATGTACTTGGTCGCTGATGCAAAGCTTTGGTGGTGTAATAGGCTTTGGGATGATAAAAGTGTGGGAAGATCGAGGATTATTTCTTAGGAAACTTTGACAAAGAAATTGAATGATCAATTCCTTTCCACCAATACTTCTTGGATCGTAAGGGAATCACTCAAAAAGTTGAAACAGACGAGTACTATTCATGAATACGTGAAAGAGTTTAGGTTTTTGCTGCTTGATATTGATAATATGTTCGATGAAGACAAGTTGTTCAACTTCATTTTAGGTTTGCAAACTTGGGGCGCAAGCTGAATTGGGATAAAAATGAGTAAAAGACATGGTGTCTGCAATTGCAGCAGTTGACTGCTTGAAGAATTTTAGGCTTGACACTTCTTACACGAAGGACAAAAAGAAGGAACAAGGTGAAAAAAAGTCGGATTCGTATCAAGGCAAAAAGAAAGGTAAGAACTCTAACTATACTAAATCAAATGGTAATGAATCGTCCCAAACGAAAATGAATAGCAAAAATAATGGTCGTTTCATTTGCAATGGGCTGCACTTTGTGCGAGAATGTCCCAAGCTTGAGAAACTGACTGCTCGAGTGATGGAGGACGAAATGATTCGCAGGCAAAAATTTCTACATGAGTCAATCTTCTACAATTCGTGAATGCCCTGAATGAGAGGACGGAATGCCAGATTCATGGATGGATGTACGTTCATGTTGGTATTAATGGGTCGATTTTAATGGCAATGTTGGATACCCGTGCTTCAAACAATTTCGTGAGTTTGAAGACGGTAGGTGGTAAATTGGGTTTGAAGTTGATGCATGCTACTTCAAGGATAAAGACAGTGAATTCAGACAATCAACCTATAAAGGGTAGCTTAGTGTGATCTTCATGTGGGCGATTGGAAATGATAGTGCAGGCTGAATGCTCTTCCCCTTGATGACTTTGAGTTGATCCTCGGTGTTGAGGTCTTCGTGAAGGCTAACGCCTTGATTGTGCCTTATTTGTGCGGGATGTTCATTGCTGAAGAGGAAAAGCCTTGTTTCATCTCTGCAACTTTCCTTGATTAGAATAATCCTAGGTACAAACAAAGGTTAATTGAGTTGCAGTCGGCCATAAAATATGAGGATGGGATAAACAAAAGGGGAATCCACTTATTTAGTGGGTTTGATTGAAATCAAACTGGATTAGTTTGCAGAAGTTTTGGATGTTGTTACTGAATTGTTGGATAAATTTTCGAAAGTGATGCCACCAGAACTTTCAAAAATTTGTCTCCCCGACGGGGCAGTCGACCATAAGATCGAATTGGAGCCTGGGACGAAGCCTTCTGCTCATGCCCTTGTAGAATAGCCTGTTTTGAATTGGCAGAACTTTGAAGGCAACTTAATGAGTTGTTGGACACTGGATATATTCAGCCTTCGAAGGCTCCATACGATGCTCTAGGTTATTCCAAAAAAAGTAGGATGGATCGATTCAGATATATGTTGACTATCGTGCATTGAACAAAGTGATGATAAAGAATAAGAATTTAGCACCTCATGCCACAGACTTGTTTGATAGATCATCTAAGGCTTCTATTACAAAATTGGATTTAAGGTCGTGGTATTGGCAAGTTAGTATTGCAGCTAGTGACGAACCAAAAATGGCATTCGTTACAAGGTACAGTTCTTTTGAATTTCTTGTTATGCATTTCGCTCGCAACAATGCCCCTGCACATTTTGTAATCTCATAAACGATGTGTTGTTTGATTTCTTGGATCGGTTTGTGGTCATATATATGGATGATATCACGATCTACAATCAGTTACTTGATGATCACATTGTGTATTTAAGGTATTATCGTGCCTTAGGGAATACCAACTGTATATGAAAAAGGAAAAATGTGAATTTTGTAAATAAGTACAGTTCTCAGGCCATTGGTTGAGTCATGGTAGAATTCGGAAGGACGAAAGGAAAGTTAAGGCAATCATGGATTGGCCCCGTTCCAACGAAGGTCCCTGAATTACTTTCTTTTCTCGGGTTAGCCAACTATTATTGTTGTTTCATTGAAGGCTACTCGAAAAAAGTGAGCATAGTCGTTGATTTGTTGAAAAAAACAAAAAAAATCAAAAGTGGGAATGGACGGAAACATGTTATAATGATTTTGAGAAATTGAAACATGCTATTTCTATCGAACCTATGTTGAAATTTTCGGACTTTTAGAGACCATTTGAGGTGCATAGAAAGGGCACCATGTGGCCTTTGAAAGCAGAAAACTTAATGATGCTGAGCAAATATATTCGACCTACGAAAAGAAAATAAATATAGTGGTACATTGCTTAGATATTTGGTGTCAATACTTGTTGGGTACTAAGTTTTGCGTCTTGATGCCCAATGTGGCAACTACTTAATTCACTATTCATACAAAGTGTTACCGAAGCAAGCTTGTGGGCAGGAATTTCTGGCCGAATTTGATTTTACTTTGCTGCACAAATCAGGCATATAGAACCAGGTTGCTGATGCTCTAAGTCGAAAAGAGGTAAACTTCTATGTTGCTTTTTTGAGTTTGGTTCAATCTACTTTTTCGACAGATTTGGGAATGTTTTCTTGATGATGCTACTTATCAAAAATTGGAGGAGGAAATTAATGACGGGTTGGTTAGGCAGCATTATGCGGGGGGATGATCTAATCTATAAATGTGGTGGCAAAATTTTACGTCCATGTCCCTATGGAAAAGGGACTAAGGCAGGAAATTTTGAGGAAACCACGTAATCCCTTGTTGGCCGGGCATTCGGGTGTCAAAAGAATGATGGATTTGTTGGGCAATGATGGATTTGTTGGGCAGGTTGTATTTCTGGCCCAAAATGTGGAATGTACGTGAAAACATGCTTCGTTTGTCAACAAGACAAAGTCGAAATGAAGAAGAAAGCAAAATTGCTCTAGCCCCTTCTTGTTCTGCATAGGCCATAACAATCAATATCCATGGATTTTATTAGTGGGTTCTCGAAAGTTGGGGAGATGAAATCGGTAATGATTGCGGTGGATCAATTTTCAAAATATGGAATTTTTCATTGCTTCGCCGTATGAATACAAGGCGGAACGGGCAGCAGAATTGATGTTCAAAAATGTAGTATTATTAGAGGACATTATAAGTGATCGAGATACACGTTTCACAGGTAAGTTCTAGACATCTTTGTTTCATATGATGGGTCGAAATTGAAGTTTTTAATAGCCCGTCATCTTCAGATAGATGGCCAAACGGAAACGGTGAATGAGCTGCTTGAAGAATTGGGTTGAGTTGTTGGAAACGGTGTAGTTTTGCTATAACATCCATCGATCGTCACCTACGGGAATGAGTGCAGCCGAGTTAACAATGGGACAGTAGCCAAGAACGCCCCATGAAGTTGCAAAACATGCTAGACGTAACTCATGCCTTCCAGCGTACTGTTTTGTTCAAGATAGACAAGATTTGCTTGAACAAGCCAAAGATAGTTTGGAAAAAGCATCTCGAGAGATGAAGAAGTACATGGATAAGGGTCGGAGAAAGTGGGAATTTCAGGTTGGTGACATGGTGGTGTTGAAATAACACCTTCAGATTTGGAAGAAAATTTCCAGTAGCACGATGCATTGAGGATTGGTTCCAAGGTACAATTGCCCTTATCAAATTGTGAAACGAGTTGGTAAGGTTGCTATGCTAGAAAGATTCAAAGTTTTTCATACATTTCATATTTTCTATCTGAGACTTTTTCATGAAGATTAATCCATCGATCGAGTTCAGGCAAAGAGGGCGCTTCCTATTGTTCGGGTACAATTTGATAAGGAGATTGCTCAAATAATGGGTCGTCTTGTTCTTGGAATGAGGAAGAAAAATAAAAGGATTGAGTATTTGATTCCATGGAAAGACATTAGAGACAAACACTACTTGGGAAAGAGATGTAACTATGTGGCAATATGAAAAGCAGATTGAGGAGTATTTGCAGAATAATTCGACGAGGGTGTCGGACTCTTCTGGTATGTTACCCCCCTTGATGTTCGCAAGTGCTAAAATAGCTAAAATATGGATAGTGCCTTGCTTCCATGTCAAGGCCATGTTCGAGATGTATTTGATAAAGTGTATTTCTGGGAATATTCGGTTCAAAGTAACATTATCGGTAATCGTTTGGGTATGATTGGAGGAGTTGGCCTTCGAATGAACGAAACATTGCAGAATTCGCGGTATGCATGCCTAAAAATCAGTTTGTGGACAAGTTTGGAGCTAGCTGGATGAAGTTTATTGAGGTGGTTACTTTTAACAGTTACATGTCAAAAATTTGACATTTGCAAAGCAGTTTTTGTAGGCCAGTTGGTTACCTGCTATGTTGGGACAGTTTTCTTGGTAGAAAGCATTTGAGTTTCGAACCAAATGGTTGGGGGTGTCAACCATACGAAATTTATATATAGACATAAGGTAGTGAGTGCATTGTTGTGATTCCTGTCTAGTTTTGTGAGTTGTCTTTTATTGCGGTAATAAAAGTTGGGAATGAGTTCCTATTTTCGTGTGTTCATTTATCATATTCTGACCTTTTCATAAAGTGTTGCAATTTTTCTTTAAACGAATAAATTTGAATGTCCTTGAAGGCTGACCCAGTAAGAAACTTAGTGCCATATAAGGAAAAATTTACTGCAAAAAAGTTGACCCTGTAATACCAGCCACAGTAGTTCTTGTGCAGAGGCCCAACAAGGAAATTCAGCAACTTAAAACTATTTTCTGGCATTGGCCCAATACCTCTTCTTCTATTTGGCACAAATATTATGACCTGACCTAAAATTTTGAAGCTGTGAAGAAAACCCTAACAGTGCAGCTTTCACTCTTTCATCGCCGTTGTCAGATCACTATCATTGTTATTGGATCATTCTGTCGCCAACCCACACCTCTCGCAACGCAACACCCAAGGCATTGCTGCAATCGCCGAAAAAGCCACCACAACTCAAGTATCATTTCATTGTAGCGACGATTTCGCGAGTTGCAGTCGAAGGTGTCGCTGTTGCGCGCAAGTGCTGTGGCTACGTCCCAAAAGGTAACGCTACAGAAGGCAGCGCCGTTGTCGCACGGAGTGGCATGGTGCCCTCTACTCAACGATGTCCTTTGGAGCATCAGTCGCAGATGGTACTGATGCACCTCTCTCTCGTGGCTGCACAGAAACCACCAAAGAGAAAAAAAAGTTCCTTTTGAAAATTTGCAGTCGCAATCTCCAAAATTTGAAGATGGTAAAGTTTGATCCAAAAATACATTTTTCAGAAAATTGCAACTCCGACCCCAACTCCATGAGGATGATGAAGAATTGCCATCTTTACAATTTCCAGCAATAATTACTATTACTAAATTGAATCCTATGCTATTGCAATGAAATTTAAATCAAATGGAAAATTATGGAATAGTAATCCCCTTTGCTACAAAACTCTATAAATAAATACGTAATCACTAAAATAATCTAATGTCATAAATAAGGGTGAATGCAGAACTTTAAAATTAGGGGACACAATCGAACTTTCAAAGAATTTGGAAGAAATTTTACAATTGAAAATTTACGTCCAAAAAAATCATACCCTCTATAATTTTACATCCGAAAATTTAAATGAGATGACTTTTTCGGATATAAAATTTCGAAATTTTTTGATGTCATATTTCATATAAAATTTCCTAATAAAATGATGAAAATTACAATAAGAAATTTATATTGCAAAAATAATAAATATTAATGAAATAATTGAATTTTAAAAAAATGCGAGTTAGACGTCTTTCTTTAATACTCATGTTTAACATATTTTTAACTATTTTCGATATTTGTTTGGACTCTTCGATATGCCCATAATGTAGTTCTCGAAATAAGGTTTGAGATGACATAAGCAATTTGTAGATTAGATTAGCGTATGATCGTCGAAGAATTTTTAAAATTGGCATGTTATCGAAATTCAAATTTATTGTGATTTTGCCCCTATTTGGTGGAGATTAAAATCAAATTTTTAGTAAATTTTGATAAAAGTTAAACAATTATGAATTTAAATTTCAATTGATACCAAATATGATTTTATAAAAACAAACATGATTTAAAAAATATATATGTGGTTAAAATTAATTANGAAATATGTTATTAAAACTAATTGTTAACTTTGATTTAAATTAAAATTAAAATTTAAATTCATAACAAATATGATTTTATAAAAACAAACATGATTTAAAAAATATATATGTGGTTAAAATTAATTATTAAATTTGACTTAAATTTGAATTACTTTTTAGTTAAACCAAACATGGGTTTAAAGTGAATCAAAACCATAGTAAGAGATCAGAATTTCAAAAATATTTGATTAAAATTTAGAGAACTAAACCATAGTAAGAGATTCATAGTATAGTTATTAAAGTCGATCCAGACCGATTGATTAGGTCAAAACCCAGCAACTCAAGCCCTTGATCGGCCCGAGTAGATAATTTGATCGTATTGCAAGTGATCCGATCAAAAATCGTGTCAACTATCGACTTTTATATTAAACGGCCGGCTCGATTGATTTGGTTTCAAATTATATTTAAATTTTTTTTGTCCAAGGTTATTCCTTGCCTTGGAGCTCAAAGTAAGGAACATTACATATATAAGGTGGTTGCAAAATACATTTTCAAAATTAAGAAATTAATTTTATTATTTCAAAAATTAGGTCGTAATTACATTTTACTTATTAAATAATTAATTAAATTTTTTTATTAATTAAATGTATTAATGTCACAATATTATTTTATTTATGGTCACGGTTATGTATTAGTCACAATTACAGACGTTACAGTCATAAATCACAAATTTTATAGGTTATGTATTATTTCTTGGTACAAATTACAAATTTTATAGGTTACAAATTCTTTTATCGATCACAATTTATTAAATTAATAGATTATGTATTACTCCTTGATCACAAATCACAAACTTTATAGATAACAATTTATTTATCGATCACAAAATTATCAAATTATTAGGCCACATATTATTTTCAATCATAAATCACAATTTTTTAAAGTTAGAATTTATCAAATTAATTAGTTAAAAGTTATTTCTGATCACAAATTATCAAATTAATTGGTTACAACTTAATAAATTTTAAATCACGATTACAAGTTTAGTCGCAATATCACTTTTTTTAAGCCACATTATTTATTGGTCACATATTATCTATGTTATCGGGCACATATTATTCATTTGTCATAAATTAATGATTTTATTGGTCATAATCACCCAAATAATTGGTCATAAACACTTTTTATCGCATCCCCACTCCATTCCACCACTGGCACCATCCAAACGTCATGATACATTGCCACTATCGTCGCTGCCGCCATTTGTGACTAGCACCACCCCACTGCAACCATCATTGTCGCAGCCATCGCCTTACTGTTACGGCCAGCATCTCTCGTACCTCACCATCACTACCACATACATCGTCACTGCATCCCATTCCACAATCGTCGCCCCAACAACCACTACCTCCATCTGTAACTCCAACAAAATCCCCAAAACTGCCATCGCCATTTTCACTTTCAATATACCACAAATCAACCCCCAACTTCGGCCACCGCAAACTCAGAAAAAGAAAGAGAAATGGGAAAACCTGATTTTTACAACTCCTAGAGAAGGTGATCGACGATGATGCTTTGAAGAAGATGATAGCGCTGCAAAAAGCAGCGCTGCTGCATGCAGTGGCACTTGGAAAAGTTGATCGTCGTTGTGCAAAATAGGGATCGACATTTTTTTCGGGAAACGATGGAATAGGACCAGAACCAGATAGAATCGGCCGATTCACTCCGGTTCCTCTACTAAATGGGTGAATTTTGGGACCATACGTTGATAATCGATCGATTTCAATCCGGTTCTCGATATTGTCTTGAGAACTAGTAGTGAATTCGGTTCTCCCGAATTTCTCTTTTTGCTTGTAGTAAGATGCATTAGATTTTTGAACACTAGACCCCAAAATTATCCCACGTTAAAATTTCATTGTTTCGTACGCTTTCTCTTTTTCATTTTAATGGGTAATCAAAATTAAAATGTAAATAATTTTACAAAAACTTTACGAATTCATAGTTTTATTGCAACCTAATATAAAAAAAAAATTTAGTTCAATATTTCATAAAAATTCGAATTTCTCATTATTTTCAAAGTGATCGGCCATCAAGAATCAAGATCCTTTAGAAATACTAAAGATAATCAGGTTATTGTTATATGAATTTTCGTAAGAATTAAATTTTAATCGAGATTTTACCATTTATGATATGATCCATAGTTTATTCTTTTTTTTGGAGTAATTTTTCTTTGTTGTCTTGTTTAATTGATTTTTCGTATTGTTGGATTACAAGAATGACAATTGATTTCATAATCTATTTTCATTCTCACGTAATTTCAAACTTTATTTCTATAATTTTTTTTATAAAGAACCGGACCGAACTGAACCGAACCGGAATTGATTGGTTCGGTTCCGGTTAGATTCTATAGTTGGACATGGAGCTAATTGTTCCATTTCTAAGATTCCATTGGTATTCGATTTGGTTCGATTTTCTTTAGAATCGAACCGAATCAGATGTGTCCACTCCTAACATGAAGATATGACATTGCTTTGGAGAATGTGAGCGTCGTTACTTCTGTGAAACTACGCTCATCACCGATGTGACTCTGCCAAATTGCGCATTGACGTGTGTGAGAGACAGTGGTAGTTAGTGGGCATGTTGAATTGGGTGAGATTTTTAGGATTTGGATGGGTAGGTTGTTAGTCGAAGGATTGACATATAGTCCCTATTTGGTGGCCATTAAAATGAGAATTTGCATTTTAGAATAGTTGGTCAAATGTTAGAGCATTTACAATGGGTACTTGAAAATGATTTGGACTTTAATATCCCAATTTGTCATCCATTATTTACCAAAATACCCTCTCTATTATTAACCCCACACCTTCCCATTTCCTTTACCATTTGGAGGGTAGTTTGGGAAGATAGAAAATTCTTCTGCCATCACACCTTCACAAGCCAAAGTTCTTTTCTTGAAAATGTACACAATTCGACATTTGATTGACAAATGGTCTCACTGTTACAGCAACGGTCCAAAATCTCTAAAACTGAGGTAAAAATGGCCTCCAAACAGGCGCATAATTATACATGTTTTTAAATTAAAAAAAATTATAACCTGATTTTTGAAAAGAAAAATAGTTATAATTTGATTTTTGAAATTGAATATTTAATTGTAGGCATGTGTTGACGTCGAAAATTGTATGAACAAGATTCAAACCAACTTAAAATGATAGTAGGAACTTGACTGGTTGTCAATCAAGGGATTACAAATGTTTAATACAACTCTCTTCTCCTTTTGAATGAGATCTTTGGAATATGACCAAGTTGGAAGATATTGTTTTGTCTAGTTTCTTCTTTTCCTCTAAGACTCCCATCCTCCCTTTTTATAGGAAATGATTAACATGCATTCATCATTTTCTTATCTTATCAGCTATAATATCGAATTGAGAAAGTACATCATTGACATGTTTGAATTGGTTGCTGAGCTCGACTCTATCAGATCATTATGAGTTAACCTTACATGTGGTCCCCAATAATTAATGAATTACTTAGGGAAGGAAGCTAACGTATTTGATTGGTGGAATTGGTGGGCGCTGATGTAAGACCTTCCAAATGTCAATTGTTGATTGACTATTTGTACAATGTGAAAGAAATTTTCAATCATTATGTCTCCTCAATAACAGTAGTCATTAGTACGAGCTGACATCAAATACCCAACTTTAAATTAGCACGAGTTTAATGCATATAACAAATTGTTCTTAACGACCTCGGAGGTCGGATGTCAATAGCGTATATGTGGTTTCCACTAGTATGAATGACACCTCTTGAACCTAGCACATGATCCTCAGACTTGGGATAATA
>CAIGRN010129963.1:0-12396 GCA_903798345.1 Fraxinus anomala
TAGAATTAAAAAATTACACACATGCCTAGGGGTACACCAATGTACCCCTAGGCATCTATACTCTACATTATCAATAGACGCAACACACTTACTACTAACGTAGCCTAACCAACTATGTATGTAAACACACTACTCCAAGTAATCAAATAGCTCTTAAATTCATGCAAAAACACATATCAAACACATTAAAATGTAAAATATAACCATGTAATAGAATTAAAAAATTACACACATGCAGAAAGGATTACACATAGATGCACATGCAGTAACTAAGTTTACTCTCAATAAACCTCACTACGGTCATCACTCGACCCTATAGCCACATTTACCTTACCTTTCATCTTACCCTTCTACTTATCCTTCTTATTGGGACAATCTCTCCCAAAGTATCCAGACTTACCATAGCTGTAACATTACTTACCACCAAACCCCTTCATCTTACCACCCTCATCACTCGAGTCACATGAGCTTAGTGATGACACTTGAACTCTACCCAAATTCATCTACTTAAAATTTATTCTACTCCTCATCATATGTAACTTACCACTCCTCTTATCCTTTTTTTCAGCTTTAATCCTCATCTCTTTACTTTTAAGAGAATCAATGACAATATTAGGTATTAAGGTTTCCCTACTATACTGAATCACATTCTTAACCTCTATATATGAATCAGACATATAATTAAGTAAAATGATAGCCTTATAAGTTTTAGACACATGTTCATCACAATTAACGATATCTCGAACAAATTTGTTAAAAATATCGAGATTGTCATCAAGATCATTTGAAGAGTCCATTTTAAAACTAAAAAATCTTTCAAATTGTTGTGTTAATTATGCCCAAAATTTCTGATACCAATTGTTGAAAATTTAAGAATCACGTATTGCTCGATACCACTTGATATGAAACCAACTACCAGATCGAGATGTTGAAGTTATATGGCTCAATAATGAAGTATTTGATCACAAGTAAAAGAATAAAAGAAAACAAGAAGATATGACAGAGGAATTAGAAGATTTTATTGCATCAATAATAATGGAGAAATATATAATTGATCCTAAAATTTTCAATTACTTCAACAAGGAATTCGGGTTACACCCAAGTACTAACAAGTTTCACCTTGACACGAATTTCACTGCAATGAACAAAGCTCCAAAATATTCTCCACTTGGAGAAGAAAATCCATCTGTAAGGAATGAACCGACTCTTCGATAATAACCAAAATTGATTTCTTCAACTAAACACAAAATACTCCACATCTTCCAATGAATCCAAGCACTACTCTGCAGAATTACCTCAGATTCCCAACAAATCATAATGATTTTAAAATTCACCAAACTTGGTTGTAACACACCCCAAAGTAGAATCAAACACAAATGCTTTTAAAGAATGCCACTTGCTAGATTGTACACATTCTACTACGTTGAAAACATGCTCAACAAAATCAACATCCACATACCTTTTACTACTGGGTCCGTCCCTAGCAATTGAATACAATGACACCGCAGCTGATGGTGGCAAAGCGACATTACCCATATCCCCTAAACTCCACTGAGCAGCATTCATCAAATCTGACCCTTTACAAGCTCCTAAATGTATTGTACAAAACTGAATGTCAACCACGGTACTGAAACTATGCTGATTGATTCTTCTAGATTCTGCACGACCCTGCAAGATGTATAACTGAGACATTTTTTGTCATTCCAATAAAACCTAACACCTTTACAAACCTTCAAAGCTCCTCCTCTACCAATGAACTCATAACTTTTTAAATCAAAGATAGACAACGAGATGATATTCTTCTTCAAATTTGGAACATGTCGACCTGACCAAGTGTTCTAATTGTCCCATCCAATAGTTTCAATCTGACCGTATCAATTCTAACAACCCGACAAGGTTCGTTGTTTCCCATAGCCACTACACCTTTGGAAACGATTTCATATATAATAAACAAGTCCTTATTAGGACACATATGAAACACACACGCTGAATCCGTAATCTAATCTTCCTCTGGTTTAGAGTTTTTGTTAGAAATAGCCAAGATATCACTCTTACTTACAATGTTCTCTGCGAGGTCTGCTTCACCTAAAGTCTCTGATTGCTTCTCATATTGATTTACAACCAATCTTTATTTATTCTGCAATTTGTAGCAATCCTTCTTCAAGTGCCCTTTCTTCTTGCAGAAGTTACAAATCTGATTACTGAACTTATACTTCAATCTGTCCCTTCCAGAACCACCATGAGCAACAATGCCTTTTCCATCTCTGAACTTTGAAACCAGATGCTTAATCTTCTCGTTTAAAAGTAAAGCATCATACACATCCTCTATGGTAAGACTATCACGACTATACAAGATCGTGTTTCTAAATGAAGAAAATGAAGTGGGCAACGAACATAATAGGATCAATGCCAAATCTTCTTCATCATACTTTACTTCCAAAGTTTTCAAATCAGCAACAATCTCTTTAAATACAGCCAGATAATCTTCCAATGATCCTCTCTCTGCCATTCGATGAGAGTATAAACGTTGCTTGAGATGCAACTTACTTGTAAGACTTTTAGTCATGCACAATTGCTCCAATTTCAACCATAAAGTAGCTGCTGAACCCTCCTTCAAAACATCTTGAAGAATGATATTCGATATATATGGTGAATGTGAGAAACTGTCTTCTTATCCTTCTGTAATTTTTCTTTCGCGGTCAAAGTTGCGGGTATCTTGTCAATTCCTAAAAACGCATCATCCAAATCCCATTGTACGAGTACTGTACACATCTTAACCTACCATAGAGAAAATCTAGTGTTACAATCGAAAAGCGAAATTTCATACTTCATGAAAGCCATCATGAACAAAAAAATCTCTAACAAATCAAACCATGCGCTTTTGCGAAATTGCAGAAAATGACGCTTTGATACCACTTATTGTGTTAATTATGCTCAAAATATCTAATACCAATTGTTGTAAATTTAAGGATCACATATCGCTCGATACCACTTGATATGAAACCAACCACCGGATTCAGATGTTGAAGTTATATGGTTTAATAATGAAGCATTTGATCACAAGAAAAAGAATAAAAGAAGACAAAAAAATATGGTAGAGGAATTAGGAGATTTTATTGCACCAATAATAATGAAGAAATATACAATTGATTCTACAGTTCTAGTAATCTATTTTTTCACGCTATTCTCACATTATAAAATTGTATAAAATAGCCTAATATTTATAGCGAATATGTAAGGGACGTCCAAAACCTCATAGTAGAGTTATTGATGAAGTAGGATGCCAAAAAATTGAGTCTAAAATGAAAAATGAGAGAAAAATGAGAAAAATCGGAACAGGTGCGGAAGTTGCGGCGCCGAGCGTTTTGCCCAAATTTTTTTTGTTCCAAATTGTTTTCTCCATCCCGAACTCTTCTTCAAGCTAAATACCAATTTCTAACTCTCAATGAACTTTCAAAATAGAATTTCAACTTGACATAAGACTCTAATAGTATTCCAAACTGAATTCTTCTTGACGTGCACTTCAATTAGAATTCTTCAATTATTTCAATAAGGAATTCAGGTCACACTCAAATTCTAACACAAACAACTATATCTATTAAGAGTAGACTTGAACAAATATAAGTATTCCAACTTTTTTCAAAGTTTTTTTTGGGGTATCAAGTTTACCAACTTTTGAGGCTGAAAATTGCAATTACAGCTTTTCGATCTACTTTTTGCTTCGATTTTATAGATTTTCTAGTCGATCTTTAGTCATTTTTTCAAGCCAAATCCACCATCTTGAAGCTCTGATACCAATTGTTAAGGAAGCTCACTCTAAGGATATTCAAAATGATGTTTTCTAGGATTCGTTTACATTCTATATGGCTCTAACCCGCAACCAATATTTACCTCGGTTGCTTCTCAATATCACCCACAAAGGACAAGATTATGGTGTTGATTTGTAGCCACAAAGGCAATAAGAAAAACAATGAAAGAAGGCAAAAGAAGATACCAAAATCAAAGAAAAAGCCACACATTTTTTTCACCAAAGCAGGCTGTTGATTTCTCTCTTTAAGCGTACTTTTTCCTTTCTTTTCATGCACGAATCACACATAAAATGGTCAGGACAAAGACATTATATATAGGTTAGGTTAGGCTTTAGTTGGACCAATAAAAGAGTTAAATAGGTCAAGATTCAAAGTCATCCAATAGGTAAATATATATGGGCTGTGAGTAGCATTAATTTCTTAAACTACTTCCAAATGTACACGTTGTTTTCGAATCGAGCCTTTGAACTTGGTTGTTGGTAACTGTTTCACTTATCAGCCAATGCCTATGAGATTTAATCCAACGTTTACATCATAACCCGAGATTTATTGGGTATCAAAACCCAACATTCAACATTCAAGTTCTTTCATTATTTATGTGTTGATTTTAATTATGTACTTAATGCTTTCAATTACTTGATCACTAATTCAATAATTTTGTGAATTTATTACGAATCGAGAGGTGAGTTTTAAATTTAGATCATATATTAAAATTCGATAATCTAGTATAACATGTGGAGATACCCTCCATGCCATAAACTACATGGCAAGAACAGAGGGAATGGAAGCTTTGCCAATTAGGCTACTACTCTTCTATCACCTGGACAGGAGCAGGTAAGTGATACTAACTAGGTTATCTTTGACTCGAGGGCAATATGCTCAGCTAATAGCTTTGCTTAAACCTCAACAGACTCATACTTCTTCGGTTAATCTAGTCCAAACTATCACTTTGTCTTTGTTAAATCAAGATGAAATGCCTAAAATTTCTGGTATCTTTTTATGTCTTTTTGTTTATAATACCAAACCTAATGTTATTTCTAATGTGCCTTGGATTGTGGACACTGGAGCAACAGATTTGTTCGTCTACGTTGTTCACAAACATCAAGACAGAAATCTCTCACTCAGTAGCACTCCCAAATGGAGATGTTACCACTCTCACTCGTGTTGAAACTTTTAAAATAATAGAAATTTTGACCTTAGAAGATGTTTTGTATGTTCAATCCTTTTCTTTTAACTTGATATCTGCTAGAAAATTAGCTAACACTTCTAAATGTTGTCTTATTTTCTTCCCTCATTCATGCTTTGTACATGACCTTTCAAATTGGAAGATGACTGGAACGGGCGAGGTGAGGCAAGGTATATATCATATTCTCCAAAAGAATGTCTTTCTCACAACCCCGAATGAAGTTTTGTCTTTTCTTGGAAATAAAACAAACTTTTCAGCTTCTGTAGTTAGTAATCCTGATGATTTCAATACGTGGCATTATAGATTAGGTCATCCTTTATACTCTAGAATAGATTTAATGGAGCTTGATTTTGTGCACAAGGCTACTAGTACAAAGGAGCCTTGTTCTAATTACCTTTTAGCTAAACTCCATAATCTATCATTTCATGTTAGCCAACATAAAACTCAAAATAGTTTTGATTTGATTCATTGTGACTTATGAGGTCCTTGTAACGAAATTTCTCATGATGGATCAAGATATTTTCTCACTATTGTTGACCATTTTAGTCGCTGTAATGGAACTTATTTACTAAAACACAAATCTGATGCTAGTAATGCTTTGCAAAATTTTTATACCATGATCGAGACCCAATTTGGATCCAAAATCAAAGTTGTAAGGAGTGATAATGAGGATGAGTTTGATATGAAGGATTTTTATCTTGAAAAAGGTATCATTAACCAAAAATCTTGTGTGGAGGTGCCACAGCAAAATTCAACTGTAGAGAGAAACCATCAGCACATCTTAAGTATGGCTAGAGCTCTACAATTTCAAAATGGGATCCCAATGAAGTATTGGAATGATTGTGTTCTTACAACTGTGTACTTTTTAAACAGAAAGCCTTCTTCAAAACAAGGCACCTTTTGAACTTCTTTTCAAAACCAAACTAGATTATTCATACCTTAGAGTGCTTGGATGCCTAGCTTATGCTTCCACCTTAACTCATAACAGGCACAATTTTAATCCAAGGGCTAGGAAGTGCATATTTCTGGGGTACCTTTTTGAGATTAAGCGTTACAAGTTGTTGGACCTAGAAACCAAGATCCAATTCATTTCTAGAAATGTCATTTTCCATGAGAGCATATTTCCTTACAAGGATACCAATTCTGATGCAAGTCATACCACAATAGACCTCGTCTAATTACCTTTCACTCAACTGTCAATATAGAGATAGACTACCCAAATGGCCAATATCTCCAACCTAATGTTCAAACTATAGAAAAATCCAATCATTCTCTTGAAAGTTTTGAAATTGAAAAAGAGATAGAGTCACCTCCATAGCATTCCCAAGATAACACAACCATCTCTCATCTTCCTAGAAGATCAACTAGCAATAGAAATACATCTTTACATCTACAAGATTACATCTGTCAGCAAGCCTCCTCACTTCCCACAAGAGTTGAACAAGGCAAAAGTTCCTACATAGTTAGGTAATCATTTCCCTTTGTGTGCTACTTTGTCATATCATAAAACGTCAAATAATCACAAAGGCTTTGTTATCTCCATTTCAACACATACTGAACCTAATTCACACCAACAAACCCAAAAGTGTGTTGAGTGGCGAAAAGCTATGAAAGTTGAAATAAAAGCTCTAGAATTGAATGATACATGGGTTGTTACTTGTCTTCAGGAAAGGTGGCTATAGGTTGTAAATGGGTTTACAAAATCAAGTTCAATGCTGATGGAAGTATTGAGATGTATAAAGAGAGACTTGTAGCTAAGGGATATACATAGTAAGATGGACTAGATTATCATGAAACCTTCTCATCTATTGCAAAGATATTAACTGTTTGTACCTTATTAGCTGTGGCAGCAACTAAGTTTTTACAACAATTTGATATGAATAGTGCTTTTTTGCATGGTGATTTACAGGATGAGTTATACATGGAGATGCCACAAGGATATTTTAAGGAAGGTCATTCAAAGGTTGCAAGCTTAAAAAAAGTCTATATGGATTAAAACAAGCTTCACGACAATGGAACTCCAAGCTATCTGATTTTATTGTTCAACAAGGGTTCCAACAAACCAAGACAGACTATAGTTTATTCACAAAAGTCACCAAAGATTCCTTCACTGTAGTTTTGGTTTATGTGGATAACATAATAGTGGCTGGAAATAACATGAACATGATCATTTCTTCACTCAAAGGCTCTCTCAATGGTAGATTCAAAATCAAAGACCTGAGGACGTTGAAGTATTTTCTCGGTATAGAAGTAGCAAGATAAGATAAAGGGATTTATCTTTGCTAAAAAAAATACGCACTAGACATATTGGAAAATTCCGGCATGATTGATCAACAACAAAAATATCTCTTGATCAAAATTTCAAACTTTCAAAGGATGAAGGAGAGCTTGTCCCCGATCCTTCAATTTATAGAAGACTTATTGGAAGACTACTCTATTTGACCATAACTAGACTCAACATTTCATATGCAGTCGAATTGTTAAGTCAGTTCATGCAAATTCCCAGGCTTCCACATTTGAATACTACACACAAAGTATTGAGGTACATTAAATGAGCACCAATGCAGAGATTTTTCTATCCCTTGATATCTATCATAGCCCTCAGATCTTACATATATTCGAAGCAGGGGGCATGCCTAGATATAAGAAGATTAGTGACAGGGTATTGTATTTTATTGGATTTGATTTGGTTTCTTGGAAATCCAAGAAGCAGAATACAATTTCAAGGTCCTCAGCTGAGGCTGAGTATAGGCCATTGCCAGTGTGTGTTGTGAATTAAGATGGCTAAGGTACTTACTTCTTGATTTACAAATAGAATATCCTGAAGTGGCTAAGTTGTTTTGCAGTAATAAAGCTGCATTATACATTGCAGCAAACTCAATATTCTAAGAGAGGACCAAGCACATAGAACTTGAATGTCATTTGATCCATGATAAGGTTTAAGATGGGAGTATTGTGACTGAGCATGTGAGTAGTTCTTCTCAAGTCACTGATATATTGACCAAGCCATTGTGTTCTGCCAATTTCTTTTCCCATTTATCCAAGATGGGAGTAGAAAATATCTACTCTCCATCTTCTGGGGTGTTGTTGAAATGTGAAGCACCAAGAGATGATTGCTAACAAGCCCACTAAGAAGGAAAGATATATCTATTCAGTAGAGTCAACATGGATCAAAATCTACAGAAGGAAGTTGGGACCATAAAAATCAGGAAGAAAAAGAAATAGAATGAGTTTTTAGTTTATACTATGAGCTTTGTACATGTTGCTAGAATCGGTTTGCCATTAAATAAGATTTTTTAGAATATTCCTTTTTTTGTAAATTCTTTAGTAGCAAGAACAATTGTACAACTATATACATACAGATGATGAATGAGAATCAAAAGACAATTCCTTTCCATTATTTATCTAGTTCATCTAGCTCCTGCTATCTACATAATTATCTATTTGCAAGCTTTCTTGTAAAGAATGTTAGATTTTCGTAGAACCATTTCTCATTTGCCTAATCTAGGATCAGCCTTTGTGCCCTTTTAATAGCTAAATTAGCTAATTCTTTCACAAAAATGGTTTTTTGTATGTCTTTGTGCTATTTTATTCGTGTGTGGTGCTTTGATGCTAAATATATGGTCAAATGTTCCATTCTAGTAAAGGCTTCTGAATAATACTGGATAGTGTTGAATCACTATATAACTGGAAACGTTAGTTGAAAAATTCAAAATTCAAGTCAAAGCTAAATTTGATTTTCCTAGAACTTTACCGAAAATGGATAATGGACAACTCCCTGAAATTTCCTGTGATATTATGATATTTCCAAACTGGTAAATATAGTTCAGATTAAATTTTCAAAATGGGGAGAGAGAAGAATTCTTTCCCGAAATGGATAATTCCAGCACCAAGAACACATGAATATGTATGAATTTTCTTTTAAAAATTGGTTTAGAAGATTGAAAATTTGGTAAAGTGCTAAAATAAAAAAAAAAAAAAAAACTTGAAAAAGTGACTTTCGTGTCAACTTCGGCCAAATATTCGGACTTGATCCGATGGTCAAATTACAATTGTAAATACACCAACTTGTTCTACTCATCGAGTAAATCGTCATGGTATATTTGGAATCTTAAAACCAATTCTGGATGAATGTGAGAAATTGAGGTCCAAAGTTAGGAAGAAAATAGAGAAAATTGCTGGATATTTGCCTAAGTATGTCATTCACAAGACTGTCGGTCGAGCGACAGGCTAGCGACGAAGTCGCTGTTTTTATTGCTCAAGCGAGGCGATGTCGACATGCTAGCGACAGTGAATGGTGCAACCTTTGGCAGTAGTTGTTGGATTTGGGGCGCAGCACTTCATTCACAGCCCCTCCTCTTCTATATATAGGACCCCTTGGACGTCCATTAGGCATCCCATACCATATTTGCATTGAGCATTACATAAAAAAATCTTGCAAATCACTTTTAAATTCATTCAAAATCGTTTTCTTCTTTGTATAAAGAAACTCCGTCAAAGTTCGTCGTAACTTGTGGTTTGAAATGCTTCTATCACAAGTTGAATCCGTTGTGGTTTGGGAGACAAGTACCGTGAATTGTGACCACCGTTGCGGGGTAATTTTGTCTTAATGAAAGAGTGAAAATCACTTGTTTCAGATTGTTCTTCTTTTTCTTCTTTTCTTTTCTTGGTTGCCCTTTGTTTTCATTTTTAGTTTTCATACTACATTTCCAATCACCTTGTAATATTATTTAGTCACGCTCCTGCAGTTTAAACTTTGCTTTTTATTTGTTCGATATACAACAATCCTTTCATCCACACTTATATTTAGCCCGCGTCGCCAATAATCTTAAGGCAAAATTTTGTGTATGTGGTTGTCGTTAATATTTTATCTTCATCTTTTGGAATACACATTCGTGTGATATTCCTTTCTTTTGATTTATTTGCGTTCAAATTCAATTTGTGTAACAGAAATGGCCACCAACCATTCTTTTGATTTATTTACATTAAACTTCTGTTTGTGTAACAGAATTGGCCACCATTGAGGCTACTTCTAGTCAAAATGGTTCAAACAATGTGGTTCCGCCATTGGCTATACCACTTCAAAATACTGCAATTCCGCATGGGAAAAAATTGGAAAAGTTTGAAGGTGTGGACTTCAAGAGATGGCAACGAAAGATGTTGTTCTATCTTACCACTCTAAACTTGGCACAATTTCTAAAGGAGACTGCACCAATTGTACAAGAAGGAAATAATAATCGTAAATCGATTATTGCTTTGGATGCATGGAAGCGCTCGAACTTTCTATGCAAAAATTATATCCTAAACGGATTGGACAACATACTATATGGAGTGTATAGTACGAAGAATTCGACGAAGGAACTGTGGGATTCTTTGGATAAGAAATACAAGACCGAGGATGCTAGAACTAAGAAGTTCACAGTAGGCAATGTTTTGGACTACGAGATGGTGGATTCCAAAACGGTGATTAGTCAAGTACAAGAACTTCAAGTTTTATTACATGACATCCACGCTAAGAAGATAGAATTGAGTAAATCTTCCAAGTTGGTGCCTTCATCGAAAAGCTCCCTCCTATGTGGAGAGACTTCAAAAACTACCTAAGCGTAAATGCAAGGAAATGAATTTGGAAGAATTGATTAGCTTGAGGATCGAAGAAGACAATATGAAAATTGATAGAAGGCCTATTGTCCAACTTGGAACAAACTTTGTTGAAATCAACTCGAAGGCCGTCAACAAGAAGCGAAAGTTATCCGATTAGGACAACTTCAAGAAGGCCAAAAAGTTCAAAGGGAACTCCTACAACTGTGCAAAAGACATTGCTCAAGTGAATGTCAAAAACGAAATAAGAATGCATATGCTAACAAGGTTGAAAGAGACATCCTTTTCTGAAGGCATGCAAGAGATGAATTTATCTGCAATTGTTTTCGAGTACAACTACATTAGAAACTCAAGGAAATGGTGGGTTGACACGGTGCTACCCATCATGTGTGTGCAGATAAGGTGATGTTCTTCAACTATCAAAAATTGGATAGAGAATAACTATTCATGGAAAACTCTGCAAGTTCCAAAGTTGAAGGACAAGGGAATGTTTCTTTGAAGATGACATACAACAGAGAACTCATCTTCAACAACGTCCTACATGTACCGGACATATGGAAGAATCTAGTTCTAGATCTCTACTTAGTAAAAATAGTTTTAAACTTGTATTTGTACCAGATAAATGTGAACTTACTAAAAATGAGATGTATGTAGGAAATGGATACATGTATGATGGAATGTTCAAAATGAATATTCTTACTGTTGTACTAAGGTAAAGTATTATGAATAAAACTTTAAATTCCATTTATATGATTGAGTTGTCTTATTTATGGCATAGTCGATTATGACATGTGAATTACAAATATTTGCACTTATGAATCAAAGTTTAATTCCGGCACTTAAGATCGATCCTAATCATAAATGTGCAGCATGTGTTAAAGCAAAATTGGCTAAAATACCGTTCCTCTCGATTCAAAGGAACACTATACCTTTAGAGCTAATACATAGTGACATTTGTGATTTGAATTATGTTCAAACTAAAGGTGGTAAGAAATACTTTGTGACTTTCTTCGACAATTGTACAAGGTACTGTTATGTCTTTCTTTTAAGAAGTAAAGATAAGATCAAACTAAAGGTGGTAAGAAATATTTTATTACTTTTATTGATAATTGTACAAAGTATTGTTATGTCTTTCTTTTAAGAAGTAAAGATGAGACGTTACATACCTTTAAACATCATAAGGCAGAAGTTGAAATTTGGTAAACAAATAAAGAATATTCGTAGTGATAGATGAGGTGGATACCGGGCACCATTTGAAGAATTCTGTTCCGTACATTATTTATCAAACAATGGTACCATACTTTCCTCAATCGAATGGTGTTGCAATGCAAAAATCGAACTCTTAAAGAGATGATGAATGCCATGTTGATAAGTTCGGATCTACTTCAGAACTTGTGGAGGAAGCTATTTTAACGGTAAATGATATTCTTAATAAAATACCTCTCAAGAAAATGGAAAAAACTCCATGTGAATTATGGAAATGTCATCATCTTTCCTACCAACACTTGAAAGTGTGGAGGTATTTGGCTAAGGTTGACATCCCTAAGCAAGTAAAGATTGGTCTCAAAATGATTGATTACATATTTATTGGATACGTCAATAATAGTAATGCATATCAATTCCTTGTACACAAATCTAAAATTTAAGGTATACATGAAGGAACCATAATTGAATCGAGAAATACATCATTTTTTGAGACTGTTTTTCCATGTAAAAAAAAGGAAAATGCAAGTTCATAAGAACTTATGATACTACAAATGGTACTTCAAATGAGGAAAAACCAAGGCGTAGTAAAATGGCAAG
>CAIGRN010129964.1:0-24248 GCA_903798345.1 Fraxinus anomala
TTCTCCAAGAAAAAAAAAAAAAAAAAAAAAGCACGACTTTCTAGATTAATATTATGTACCACTCGCTAGCGAATTCATTCTCTAATCAAGGTTGGTTGCAATTTCTTACACTGTATTGAAATAGTCAATGTCATTTTCTATCGGTGAAATGGACAAAAAGTGTCAAGATTTTCTCAAAGTTGTAAAACAGCTATTTTTGATAAATTTGCAGCAATTTAAGTCAATTTTTCAGTCAGCGTTCATACGAGGAAATGACCAAAATTATTATAAAAGGTTTTATTCTGTTTTTTCTCGGAGTTGATTCGTAGGTCCCGTGGAATCTTCTGCTATTTTTTTAGGTGGTGGAGTTGGAAAAGAAAAGAAAATTTCATGAAAACGATTTTAAATATTAAAAAATCAATCTCAAACTCAAAGGGACCTCAAGTTCAAATGATTATTTGTAAAAAATAAATATAATCCCTAATTTGTCAATGACCTCTTTCTTTACGGTAATTATGCCTATGTTTGATAAAACTTAAAATTCAGATTTAAATATAGGTTTTCATGAAATTCAAAACTTTTCAATAACGCATTCTGCTTAATGTGCAAGGAACTTTCGGTGATTGTCTCTATTATTGGGGGACTAATTCAACAAAGTAAATTGTTCAAGCAATTATAATTTTAATTCTCGTGTGCAAAAAATTGCGCTTTAATTGTTAGGAATTTTTGTTTGGCAAGTGATACGCCGTCAATAATTTTTTGCCAAACCCTAAACCCTAATGGGCATAGCCACATGCACTCTAATGATCAAGAAATAGCGTATGTATAAATTTTTCGTCGAAAACTTACCAATAACATTTACAATGCAATATTCGACAAGTCGTCTCATATATTGGAAGTACAGACACATAAAATATAGTGCATGTTTGGTAGTGATTAAAATATAGATTTTAATTTAAGTAAAAGTCAATAATTAATTTTAACCACATATTTTGTGAGTTCCACAACTTTTAGCTTCACATTTCATCAATTTTTACTAAAATATATAAAAATAAAAAAATCTAATTTTAATCTCCATCAAATTATATTAATAAAAGAATCCTTTTGCACGTGTAAATAGAAGGGGAGTTTTCAAAGCCAAAAACTATAGATGCATTAAATATAACCTTTTAAAATTTTTACACATGGAAAACATGGACAATTCTACCTCAATCATGCTATATGTACATTATTATTTACACTATTTTTTACACTTTACCACGTGATAATATACTATTGGACAAATTAAAATTAGGATAGTTTTTCCACCAAATCAATTGTTGACAACACTTGTAATGTCAACAATAATGTGCGAAAAAGAGTGTATGTTCTACCCTTTTGCAAAAGTTGCTGAAATCTTTCGGTGGTTTAGTAGGTAAGAGAAATGAGTTGAGATCGTCCAAAAGCTTGACTTGTGGCCTCATCTCAACGGCCTACTAGCAAACTCAATGATGTCATAATTTTACATCTTAGGTATCACTAGATTTACGACTCCTCACATTGTCCTAAATAAAAAAGAAGGAATTTGAATTTCGATTGTAATTGCAGAAAACGTTCCATCAATCACATCTTATGTAGTTGCACTGTCATAGGGCAACTTGCATGAGGTGCCCCATGTAATCACAACCGTCTCAGACTCTAGAAGCCCATTAGACATGGCTAAGGGTTGGATTCCCTCTCATTGACTTAGAGCCAAAGGATGATGTTTCTGTAGTAAATTACGTTGCCTCGAAGGCGTTTGTTGAAGAGGTGTTGGGCGGCCCCCACCCATTTTCAACTTTTTGTAGGTAAATTATCTTTTATAATAAAAAAAATTGTGTTACATAGTAGTCCAACTTAAAAGTTTTTTTAGTCCGATTATGGATCCGCTTCTGAGAATAGTGATCAAAGAGATGATCAATGGAGTCAGCATCATCACCTCAGAGAGTGAAGATGGTGGAGGCGATATGCTCCAACATTTAGGGCATTTTGCTTAGTTGATAACCGCGTACTTTGTTACGTAAGCAGAGGTGTAATAGATACCATATAAGAGAATGAATTCAATGAAAATGGTATGTAAAACATTTTGCAGTTCCTTGATACATCGTGTGGTATCTATATACATTGAGTGGCAGCTATACAAATAAATAATTACAAATGCATCTCTATAAGGAAATGATTACATGACAGAAGAAACTTTGTATAAAGAAGATTCCTGAGGTAGTGAATCTGCAATATCAAACATACTTTATGTGGGAGATTTTATTTCTTTCCTAATACAAATATTTTCAGATAATTATATAACATGCTGCTATTTGAAATCTGAAGTATTATTAATAAAAATTGATTCCTTACTACATGGTTTCTTTTCCTCCCTATCTTAATTAGTTTAAAAAACATTCTGAAGAGGAAAAATAAAAACGATAGACAATACAAAACATAATTTGAATAGCAGTAAACGAAACACAATATCAAGATATTTCGCCTTACTTCGTACTATAACGAAGTATTCTTTTGAGCGTTTATAACCCGCATAAATTATAAATTGATAGAAGTGAAGGATAAATAGATAGTATTCGTGAATTCCTGATAAAAAGAAATTAAAAAAGTTACACAAATATAATAAATAATTTATAAGCATAATAACAAAACAAGTGATGGCCAAGTTCCAGCTTGTTTATGGTATTCAGCACACGGTTTTGCAATGACACGGATTTTGTGAAGCATATTTATGAGAATGAAATTGACAACATGCCTGCATTCTGTAGCATTTCGGCATTTCCTGACGTTTGTGTTTTTATTTATATGGACATTTTATCAATCGTGGATTATTTTTGAACGTTTTGAACACGTGAACATGCGACCAAATTAACATAATAACAAGTTCGAGAGAACTCGACAATGTCTCTGGTGGGACCATCATTAAAAAGTTATCAGAAAGTTATATTAATTCCCATAACGAATCTTTAATGAATCAGCAATTATCATTAAAATTACTTTTATCGTATACTGAAAATTAATAAGTATTACTTGGAACCTGGCTTATGTACTCCCTTTGTTTGTTAGTAACTGGTCCGGGCTGTGCGTTTGCATTGAGATATGAACTTGAATTGCATTGAGTCGAGTTGAATTGGAAGTTACTTAAATTTCGTTACCCCCTTACTTTCTAGCAAAGGATTGTTATCGTGAAACAATTGAAATATCTAGAACAAAGACCTCATGGTTCAATCTTATTATTTCATGCCACCGTAAATTTCCAAACGAAACCAAAAAGACTAAGCCCATCTCCACATTCAACTAATTCTAAATTAATTAACAATTATTTTTTTTCTTTATTAGTTAAGTGAACTACTAGCAGCCTGCATCCATAAGCGGCAGGTGAATATTAATTTTGGTCTTCTTCCCATGGAAGCCATAAAGATAAAGGAAAGGACGAACCAAGAAGGCAAAAAACAGTAGGTATGCCGGAATCTATGGTCCGCAATTAACGGTCTGTTCTACTATAGAATAAAGCAATTCTATTAATTCTTTATATTAAAAGAATTCTTAAACCTGATTCATTTTGGCTGGAGAGAATAACCTAGAGAATAAATTACGATAACTTTTCTTATATTTTTTTTAATAGTAGACTTAATTACAACTACTTGCTAGAAATTTTGTCTATATCTTTAGTCGTGTTCAAGATACAACCATAAACAAAAAAAATTAAATTTTAATTTCACAAATTCCGTATTACTATAAATCCCTTTTCGTCACTCTATACAATATATATTATCGCGAGTCATTTTCAAAAAGATTATCTGTAATCTGGAGGCGTGTGGAGGGAGCATGAGACAAAACCCTAATGTAGACTGCTAACCATAGTGTTCCAACTTATTTGAGCATATAAGATGAGCTTAAATCTGCCCCGCCCCCACCCACCACCCCAAAACGACCATTTTTGGTACTCACCTTGACCTGAATGGGCTAAATCTGTGGGCGTATTCCATTTCCGGTTTATAATATGTATGGTACACATTACTTGGCAGGACAATTCTAATGCGTGAAGCCAATTCTTGGAGTCATCATCAAATGTCTTTCACAATAATTAACTAAAGTGTTGCTTGAGCAGTATGTTTCGAAAAGTCCTAATGATTGGAACTTGTATTAATTGACGATTTAACTAGGCAAGCTGTAATTGTCTTTTATGACTTGTAATATTGCTCAATATCTTCTTTGGCACCGACCAAAGGTTATCTAAGCTTCAAACAAGTTAAATGAGTTTGTTAAATAGTCTAATCGAATTTTAACAGTTAATTTTGAATACTTAACGACGTTTATAATCACTCGTTTCGAGTAACAAGTCTGAAATTTGTAACAGATATTTATCCTTCAGCGATGGATCAATCGAAGCTATTTTTTTATTTCTTTCTTGTGTTGTGTCACATGGATAGAGGACAGTGAACGAAAAGTTTAATTTAATTTTATTTTTTAAATGATTTGAGATGATTATGTTGGAAAATGAAAGATTTGAATGAAGAAATAGTCTTGATCTTGAAAGGATAGATTTAAATTTCACGAAATTTATATCTACACGTTTTTAATTACGTCTTTTAAATTAAAAAAAATACCTTTTTGATCCAAGAGTTGTCTTTTGTTCTAAAAGTTAACATTTCCTATATTTCCTTAGAAAGTTGCAACATTTTTGAAAGACATTGACCTTTGGATGTATGTTGACATCCAAAGGTTATTTAGGGAATTCAGTAAAGTGGTCTTACACAACAAAAAATTGATTTACTCTTTCTATTTTTCTTACAACGAAAATCTCTCTCGTGTAAAAATTTTGCTTCAATATTGTCATGTTCGGTAATAAAGGCAGAAGTTTTATTCGATGACTCCTATGCGATTGAGTGCTGCTTATGTAGGATGAAATCCGTTCTATTTTGGACGTGAAGGTTTTAAATTATTTAGACCCACGTGCATAATTGAACAATTAAAACCAACAATTCACTTTTCAGTTGTTTATAGATGCTTAAATCAAACAAGTCAATTTATCCTAAATTTTAATACCACAATCAATAATTAAAGTAATAAAGAACACCAAAAATAATCATGGAGAAACCCCAATTGGATATAAATTTCGAACACTTTGCCAATCAATAATCTACAATAAATCGAAACAAACTTACAGTACGGTCTAGACCCATCTATCATGTAGGACTCTTGACCGCAATTCCTACAATCTTCATTGATCCTACTAGAGGCGTGCTACTTCAAAACAAATCCTGACTTCTGATTTATACCTTTGACCTCTTAGATTGGGTGCTCCTGACGCAGATCTCGACTTCTGGTATCTCACCTTAGTCCTCCCGAATTTGTGCTTCTGTAACAACTCCCGATCTCTGGTATCAATTTATTTCCGGTGGATTAGATGGTTTGGCGTTCGATCAAAAGATTTTGTGTGTTTTGATTTATGGTTTTATATGAAACAATATAATTTGATAAAAAAATATATGATTTGGATGAATTTATAGATCAAGTAATATGTGGTGGTTGAATCTGGGAATCGATGAATGTTTTGAATCTTCAAAGGCATGATCTGTATGGAATAAATATGATTCAACACACATTTAGACGTTCATAGGATATGATATATATAGGAAAAAGTTTGTGTGATGAAAATGAATTGAAAAATCAAGTGTTTGAAACAAAATAAAATCTTGAACGTCGACTCGTAACTCAAACGCCAAGCAAGCGACAGGCGAGCAGCAGCTAAGTAGTCTTCAATATTTTTATCATAACTTTCTCTCCTGATATTCGATTGAGGTGATTCAAATTGAGTTATAAAGCTAACTCAAAGGGCTACAATTCTTCTAGAAGTAACCTTATCCAAATTCCAATTTTTTCTATATGAAAAATGTATTGTGAGTTGCAACTAAGAATTCGGAACATAACTTATGCGACTTTTTGACACTCTTTAAACTTCTAATTGCATTCTCTTGATCATATGTGATCTTTTTAGACCATTTGGATTTCTTCAAGGAATATACTACCAACTTCAACTCTTTTGATTTTAATTAGGATTTAATAACTCTTATTTTGACTTTGATTACAATTCGATAAACTCCTACTAATTCAAGTAGAAGTTGATTTTAATTAAGAAAATTGCGAATTACAAAGTTAGAACTCCCCATTTGGCATTCCATGACAAAATCATTTATTTCGAAGTAGGAAAAAAAAATTCGAAACTACCCAAAAATAAACTTCCTAAAATTTTCTTCAAGACTTTGTCAATTCATTTCCTAAAACAAATGGAAACCACAATACCATATGAAAAGCAAGAGGAAAATAACAAAATCAAAATTATATAACGAAATTAAATAAAACACATAATAAAATACGTGTAATACCGAAACATGCAATATTATGTGAATTATAAGCATAGAAACAAACCATAAAATTTTATATCAATATAGACAAACCACAAAACTATATCAATAATAAAATTTCAGCAAATATATCAAATGACTCCCCCAAAATCATCTATCAATCAAAAAATTTAAAATTCTTCCCCTAAATCATATAATCAACTCTCTGAAATAAATACACATCTCTCCTCCTTTTTATCACGAATAACAAAGGAAAGACAAGTAAGAATCATGTCAAATACAGAAAGAAATGAGTAAAAAAAAATATGCACATGCATAATGATGCAAAACATGTAATTGGAGAATAAAAACTTTCTAATTTGAGACCCTTTTTTTTTTAATAGATTTTCAACTTTATTATCATGAACAATTATTTGCTTACTTATATATGCATAGTTCATAAACAAGTAAAATTTTTTCACATTTATTTTAAACCTAGATGAAGTAAATTGTATAAGTCATTTATATGTGAAAAGTATAATTAAACTCATGTAGACAAATCTCAAAACCTTAAACCAATGAGAAAGGACATGAAAAGAATCACTGGTGAATGAATATATTTTTCAAAGTATGAAGTCAAATCCAGTGTTACTAGGACCTTTATAAATTAAATAGTTCATAATTAATTGTATAAATTTTTTATTTTTCCCCTATCTGTGAGCACATATATATGTATATTTTTCTTTTAGTTTTCAAATCTTATATACAGACTCTTAGTCATTAAACTTTCTACATGACTCTTATAACGAGTTTTAAACCGATAACTCCAAATCAGATGACTTATAGGGGACATGTATTAAGACACTCTGCAGGCTTAATCACTTTCACAACATTTTATGTAATTCAAAAAAATTTCTTTAAAGTTTAATGGTAATCTTTCTTTTAAGGAAAATGTATTAGAGTTAAATCAATTAATTTAAAGATCATTTCATATTTAAAATCAATTCACCACATAAATGACCGCCATCCCAAACCTCAAACTCGCGGTCAAAACTCACTCACAAGAGTCTACTATGTGTTGTACATAAGATACATATAATAACTTATACCAAGTACTCCAAACAAGTTCTAAACAAACTAATAAAAATTTAATTTACTATGAACTTTACTAGTATTTGATCACAAAATAACATGTCCCATAAAAAAAAAAATCCTTTTTTTAATAAATGATAAAAATAATAAAAAATGAAACTCCTAATTTACAAGGAACATATGTGCAGTCATGAATATATATAAAATCATTAATAATGTAGATGCATGCACCTCAATGCCCAATTAATGAGGCACACAAATGCTCTTATTATGAAGAGCAACACGAGCAATACCACAATATAAATCATCGTTTTGATATGTGAGTTCACTCTTTTTTACCCAAATATTCTTAGAAGAAAATGTCATCTTAGTCAATTGAGTCATCAACTCGGTCAAATGACTCACTTGATTAGTCAACAATCTAATGTGAGTAGTTAGATCTTGTTTATTTTTTCTAATCAAGGACTTACAGCATTTAGGTCTAATGTGACTTAAAACACCACAATTATGACATGTGAGAATGAATTTAGGAACAATCCTAAATTTTAAATTTTGAATCTTAGGTAAAGGAAACATATGCTGTACCGATGATTTTGTTCCTCAGACATCTATATTCTTGGTCTTATTCCTATTCAAGGGCTCACGACACTTGTATCTTATGTATCCAATTTTAGCACAATGGTGACAAGTGGGGATGAACTTGAAAGTAACTCTAAGTCTTAAATTCTGAACCTTAGGCATCAAAGTAGGTATAAACTTATTTTTTGAATAAGAAGCAATATGTGAATTTGTTTCATTAAAGCCTACACCTATTCTATCCCCAATTGTTTTATTCAAACCTATTATGCTATCAATTTTTTTTAATCCTCTAGAAAAAGATAGTAGTTGGGTATTTGATTTTTCCATACCACTTATAAGAGATTTAATCTTAATATCTAATGACTCTTTCTTAACTCTTAATTCATTCAAACTTCTAGTGGATTCCTCAAGTTTGGCTGTAAGACTCTCCTTTCCTAATTCAAGATTATTCGATTTTTTAAAGGCATAGCGATTCACTTTTTCAACTTAAGGCACTCCTCAAACAATTGGTCATAAGTCTCCCGAATTTCCATATCATACTCAAATCCCGAATTAGAAATTGATTGACTCATCTAGACAAAATATTGAGTCAATGATCGTTATTAAGCTCTGATACGACTTAAAGGTTTTAAATTATTTAGACTCACGTGCGAAATTGTACAATCAAAAGTAACAAGCCACTTTTTAATTATTTCTAAATGGTTAGATTAAACAAGTCAATTTATCATAAGTTTTAATACCATAATCAATAGTTAAAGCAATAAAGAACACCAAAGATAATCACGAAGAAATCCCAACTGGATAAAAATTTCGGACACTTTGTCTGTCAATAATCCACTATAAATTGAAGCAAACTTGTAGTACGATTCAGACCCGTCTATTCCGTAAAACTCCTGACCTTAATTCATGCAGTCTCTTGATCCTCTGTAGGTGTGCTCCTTCAGAACTAATTCCGACTCCTGGTTTATATCTTAACCTTCATGGATTGCGTGTTCCTGACACTGATCCTGACTTCTGGTATCTCACCTTAGTCTTTCTAAATTTGTACTTCTGCAACAACCCCCAATCATTGGTATCGATTTATCTTCGGTGAATTAGATGGTTTGGTGTTTGATCAAAAGATCCAGTGTGTTTTGATCTGTAATTTTATATGAAACAATATAGCTTGATTAACAAAATATGATTTAGATGAATTTATGGATCAAGTAATATGTGGTGGTTGAATTTTGGAATCAATAAATGTTTTGGATCTTCAAAGGAATGATCTTTATGGAATAAATATGATTCAACACATTTTTGGATGTTCATAGGGTAGGATATATGTAGGAAAAAGTGTTTGGGATGAAAAGGGAATGAAAAATCAAGTGTTTGAAGCAAAATAGAATCTTGGCCGTCGACCCGTAATTCGAGCGCCAAGCCGCGACATGTGAGCAACATCTAAGCATTCGTTAGTATTTTTATCATAATTTTTTCTTTTGATATTTGATTGAAATGATTTAAAATGTGTTCGAAAGCTAATTCAAAGTGCTACAATTCTTTTAGAAATAGCATTATCCATTTCTATATAAAAAATGCATTGCAAGTTGCGATTGAGAATTTAGAACATAACTTGTGCGGCTTTTTAACACTCTTTAGACTTCCAATTGCATTTTCTTGATCATATGTGATCTTTTTGGACATCTTGGATTCCTTCAAGGACTATACCACCAACTTCAACTCTTTTGACTTTAATTATGACTTAATAACTCATATTTTGACTTAGATTACAATTCGATAAATTCATAATACAATTCAACTAGGACTTGCTAATTACAAATTTAAAAATTGACAATTATAATTTGGACTTAACAAGGCGAAAATTTCTCGTAGCCTTGAGCATCAAAGGGAGGCAAATTATCTTAAGGAGATATTGTGAATTCAATCGGCTCGTATTATTTTTAGATTACTTTTTGGATAAACAATATCTTTAATTTTTTTTTTTTTTTTCAATTCAAACGTAATGCATAATTATTTATGTTATTGAATATTGCATTAGAATTTTTATATATAGCATGAACTACAGATTAAACAGATTTGTATTGAAGGCAATCCAAATGAAACGTAGTTAGCATTAAGCACACGGTACTGGTGGTGTAAGATGTCAACTGCTACAGATAATTAGTTTGGAATTATGTATTAAGAGAATAATTATATTAATTAAAAATGTAAGTAACAACAAATTGAGGTTACCTAAGAGAAGACCGAGAGCATAGGAATAACCAATTTTATGGCAAGGTGGCAGGAATCAAATTAATGTGACCTCTTAATCTTATGACTTAATTGTCATCGTATCCCTTAAAATATATTATTTGGATACAGTCAAAATGTTGCCAGTTATACATTACTTTTTTAATCCATTAATTAATTAATAAAGATCTGTGGAGTTCTTTCTTTAATTAATTCTTTAATGAGGCTATATTAGGGAACTAGTTAGGGTTGGCCTATGCTTGACTTTGAAGGGAATTTACCATAATTAATCACATCAAAGTTTTCAAGAGAATTGCTTTTGTTTTTGTTTTTTTTTTTTGGGTAAATTTTTTTTAAGTTAATGGGAGGTTTTTTTATGGGTGAAATTTTTAATTATTACTCACAGATTACATTCGTGTGATATTTGTTTATGAATAAGTCTTGTAAATAATTGACAGTATTTTATTTTTGGATGAAAATAGTTTATATAATTTTCAAAATTTAAAATCTTGTTTCCTACGCTAATTAAGCACAATATAAAATGTTGGTCACATTATTTATTGGAAATGTGCAAACAAAAGTCCTACATCAGTTATACATAGAGATGATTTTGGGTTGCTAAAGAATTAGACTACTTCTCCTTGATAAGTTAAACATTTTGGGGATGAAGTCCAAGTCCCAACAAGTGGTATTAGAATTATGCTCCATATTTAGCCATTTGGTTATGAAGATGAATTTTCAATTGTATGTGTAAGATTTGAACGAAGGCATGGAATCGTGATAGCTGAAAAAATTATCGACGACTCTCAAGATGGAGAGCACTATCGTAGTGAAAGAGTTTGATATTGATGGAGCTCGAGGAGGGAGGGAGGGAGGGAGGGAGGGAAGGGGGTGGGGGGTTCAAAATAGTGTGGTGCTTTGTTGGAAATTTTTGGGAAAGTACCGCATCAACTAGACATGACGATAATCTTGTTGTTTATAAAGAAATTACACTATTTCTCCTAATTTGATAACCTTTTAGAATATAATCCTAAATTCCTGCATTATGTCATTTCTTCATTTTTTATATTTTTCATCAAAATGAGGACTGAAGGGTCGATTCTACCTAATTGTAAGATTTTTTAGTTAGGTTTTAAAAATCCTCAATATATCCATTCAATAATGCCCACGTCTTCCACTAATCCTATCAACGAATTTATAAATTAAGAGAATAGAATATACTTGCACATGAATGTTGGAACTACTAATCAATCACTAATTAAAATATCCAAATTGTCATACATTACTAATTGAAATATTTAAAATTAGTATATTAACTTAATTTATATAACTATTTCCATTCTCTAATATGTCATCATTAATCCCTCACAGGACCAGATTCAGTAAAATTAGCAAATCTTTGAGAGAGTTGAACAATCTTCATTTGGTTACCAAGTACAAGTGGTCCTTCATGGTCTTGATCTATCTTAGAATGTGATCTTATTTAGGTACAATTGATACATTAATTTATTTATCAATCTGAAGACTGCCAACAAATATGGAAGAAGAAGATTAGGAACTTCTACTTGTTTGAGATTCCAGATTGTATATTTGATTATAGCAAGTTAAACTATATTTATTTGTGATGATTTGATATAGTTATATAGTTCCCACTTGACGAAATATAATGTTATATATTTTCAACATCAAGCCCAGTTTGCCTTAATTACCATGGTAAATATTAAACTTTATGCCCCTGTTCGGTACCGATTAAAATCAAGGTTTTAATTTAAGTCAAAGTCAACAATTCATTTCAACCACATATTTTATTGGTTCCACAACTTTTCATCAACTTCCATCAAAATCTATTAAAAACCTAATTTTAAATCTCACGAAACAGGAGCTAAATGAGTTAATAAATCAAGAACATTTTTTATACAAGGGCATTGCTAACTCAAAACGGATCCTTTCTCTTATTGGTATTCAAAAATTGAAACGAAACTATAATGGTCCTTTTAATGAAAATTGACTTTTTTTTTTTTTTTTTTACAATCAAATGGAGGGTAACTTTTTGCAGGGACCATTGGTACCACAAAATCGATTGGTTAGGAGACCACTGTCAAGAAATGTAGGTAATTGTGGTCAAGTTGTTTACCATGAAACTTATAGGTTGTACGCCAGCACTAAAATTTTCCTATTTTTGTTTGTACACTAACTATGGTGAATGTGCAAGAAGGCAGTGTCCAAATTTGAGCCTGCATGCGCATGGGGACTTGACTTGTTGGGAACCAATGATCACGAATTGTGGTACACAAGTACTTGATACTTTGAATTGCATCATCATTCTCCATTAGAATCATTATTTTATATAATCATGGATATCAAATGTGTAGATTTCATTTGATCAATTATGTGATAGTAGTACCAACTACCAAGTCGAATCTTAGTCCATTTTTACGCAAACTAAGTTTTTAACGAGTATTAAATGAGGAAAGACTCTTCAAAGGTTCCCTAGCATAGAGATTAAGGAATGTATATTTTATTAAAATTTGAGGTTCCTTCTTAAAAGGTGAATTTTGTTAAACTCTTTTTTATGGGGATTAAAATCAGATTTTTAGTAAATTTTAATAGAAATTAATGAAACAATAATGCTCCTTAAACATGAGCTTTTGACAAGGGTGGGAGTGACATCACCTAATTGGGTGTTATTATTATTTTTTCAAATTGTCCAATCATGTGTTTGACACAAGTTCTCCCTATTTTTGAATATATCATTGAGTTTGTCACTGTAACGGACTTTTTGATGAAACGTGTCGTTAAAAAGGCGTGGAACTCATAAAATATATGGTTAAAATTAATTGTTGACTTTGATTTAGATTATCATCTAGATTTTAATCAGTACCAAACAGGGGCTAAGAGCAGTAGTCCAAAACTTTTATATGTTGTATATATATAATGTGAATTTATTCTTAATATGTCTTCGCAAGATGATGACTCATTTTTAAAAAAACCAATCTTAGAATACATGTTTTCGTTTTAGTTTTTATTAAGGTGGATTGCTCATTTGAATTTAATGAATTTTGATATCATATTAAGACTTTAAAATATTAATTTTGCTAAAAAGAGTAGCTGGATTACAATTAGTCCAAATGAAAATATCAGAACTAAGTATAAAATAAGAAGCAGCTGCGTGGACTACAATTTCCCCCTTTGGAGAATACTAGTCAGAGTTGAACGTGCATTACATGTTATTCTGAAATATTTTATAAGTACTATGAAAATTATTTAAACCTCCATTTACCCATTAGAGAAATGATAATTACTATATATGCATGTAAATACTGAAATACATACTTATATGTAAGTATTAGAAATACAACTAAATGTATAAATGAAGATGAATGTCAAATACGACACATGAATTAATGTGAATGTTAGTTAATTTAAAATTAACACCAAGTAATATATACGTGACAATGAATGTTAAATAATGTATATTAAATGAATATAATTTAATTTTCAAATAAGTGAAATTGGATGCTAATTAGCATATATAGATGTGAATAATGAACTGTATTTCTTGAATGTGAAATTTTAATTAATATTAATTAAATAAACGTGAATGATAATTAATTAAAAATTAATCAGCGATTTAAAAAATCGAATTGGCCGATCGGTTTAAAAATTGAGAATTAATAATAGTATTTATTACAGCTTTTAAATTAAATACACGTTAAAAATAAAAAAGTAAGCTATTATTGAAATAAATGAAATATAGTAGGACTATAATCGTCAAAAAATTATTCTCACTTGATGTAGTATTTAATATTTATGAGTGACCGGGTTATTTTTTTAAAACATAGATATGTATATAAATGTGAATGTGAAATTTTAATTAATATTAATTAAATGAATGTGGATATGAATTAATTAAGAATTAATTATGTCCCTTTTTGATCCACATTCTTCCCAAAATTCATTTTTTCAATACTCATTATCAATCATACATTCTTCATTAATATAATATTACAGGTAAATTCAAAACATTTCCTTATTTTTTATTTACGTATGTTTCATCACATCACATCTTAAAATGCATTTTTTTCTCCAGCATTTGGCGCACAATTGAAGCCTAATTGCAAAGCATTTGAAGAAGGTAGAATGTGATTAACTCCGACTGACACATGTTCCACATCTTTATTTGTGAGTACGGTGATAAAATACGAAGATCGAATCAATAATAAATTCGAACAACCACAACTTTTAAGGTGGTGGGATAAAGAATTAGCCTACTATTCTTCGGGTATAGGCTAGAAGTGAGACGTTTTTGGAGTAAAATTCAAATTTCGTTGTCGCAAATTGGTTTAGTATGTTGTTGTATGAGTAATGACAATAGGATTCATGAAGTGAATCTCTCATTAGTCATATCCAATGACTCAAATAGAGAATAAGTGCATGCATATCACTGCAATTTCACTGCAGATGGAAAAACAAAAGAAAAACAAAAGCAACAGATGTAATATATATTTTATTGCACTGTTAATTAATATACACACAAAGTCTGCGTTTAGCATAATATGGTTTTTCATCATTGCATTCTCATCCTGCACAATTTTTCAATGATTTATCAACATTTTAACAGAACATGCTTTAATTTGTTGTATTTATTCTTGATTTGATTTGATTTGATTTGATTTTTATCTTTATCAATGTTTACAATAATCTTATAAGAGGGAGACACCATGTGGACTGAACCATAGCCTAGTAACGAATAGCCTAGTAACAAATCTACCTTCAACACTATTCCAACTTCTAGGCCATTGCATGTACTTTAAGCCAGAAAAAAATAATGCCTAAGATTCTCACAAGGAAACAATACATTCCAATCTATCATATATGTGTATAATATATATCCTCAATGTTTTGGTGGCATTCGTGCTTCTTTGAAGTTTCATAAATAAGTCTAAAGAATATATTCCATTCGATCCTTGTCTTTTTGTAAAATGTTATTTCAGCCTACATAAAAATTGTCTCGGAGAAAGGCTAGGTGGAGGTAAAACTTGGTTAGGATCTCCAAATTAGACCCTTAGAAGTCCATTGGCCATCTCTATAGGTCCAAATGTCTAATGTCAATTGACTCTATTACTACATTTCAAATAAAACACAATCATGTTCCAGCAACTACAATAGATCACCATATATTTCTAGCAATAATTGATGCCAACATTACACAAAAATAAAAAAAGTAGAGTGCTTGTTTAAGCAGAAATGCATGCAAGTGGCTTTTATCATAAGATGATTGCAGATTTGCCTTTGTTCGTGTGTAGTCTGTCACATGGATTCCTTCCAGTACCTACAACAATTTCACTGACTCAACACAGCAAGTTGTTTTCTCTGGCTTTCCCCCAAATTTCTGCAAAGCCCTGCTTAATGCAGCTTTTTGTAAACATTAATTTACAACGTTAAACAACTCATTATGACCGGATGAAGACAAGTAACGCACTTCTAAATGCAAAAGTAATTGTTGTTATGTGCAGACTAGCCCCGGTTTGACACCCATTTCGGGTGAATTTTTTTTGAATAGTGATTGCTGGAAGATTATGTGGTTAAAAAGTAAGGAAATTTTTTGGGTTTATGTGTAATATTATTTTATTGATGAAATGTGTGGTTGAAATGAAGAAAAAGAAAATAATGAGAAATAGAATGAGAAAAAAATGAGTTTCAAATAGGGGCTTAAATTCTACTCTTGGAGAGAAGAAAAAATGAGATATTGAGGAGCTATCTACATAGAATATTATAATATACCAGGTCTTTCCAAGGCATTTCCTATAGTTTTCGAAGAGATTCTATTTTCAAAACATTTCCGAAATGAAAACATTAACATTTTTAAATGGGATTTATGTCATTACTTTAAAAATGATGTATTAATTGATAACACTTGAATGACATCTAAATTAATACTTAGACGTAGTGGTCTTAAATAACATAACTCCAAACAATTCATGAAAATTCATACAAGTCAATATAAGAATGATTCCTCTCTCTCGTTCACACGCACAATTATTTTAAGCCACATACAAGACACAGCCTCACGAGTGAGTTGCTGTAGATATATGTGATTGGTGCAACTTGGTTTTGTTTTGTATTTTTTGATTCTTGAGTGAACCCTTTAAATGGAGAGCGAACACGGCTCTTTCACCTGTACCACCCCTTGAGTGTATTTTTGTAGTGCAAACAAGAAAAAGTGCCAAGATTCAATAACTCATAGAGAGAAGCTGAAATGACTCTAGAGGCTGTCGTTTTCCAGCAAGACCCTTTTAGCTATGCTAATTGGAAAGATTATAGCAATAGGGGGGATTATGGCTTTGACCTTGGGATTCAAGAAGACAAGCCGAATGCTGAACAAATATCAAATGGATATTGGGATTCTCCTCCTTCTTCTATTGCTCAAAGTGTGAAAGATTGCGAGACCCACAACAGTTCTTCACCGGAAATTTGTGCCGGGGAAGGGATATTATCCGGCGGAGGATACTCTCCAATGGTGGCTCCAGCTGTCGCTACCAGCCGGCGAAAGAGGAGAAGGACCAAGAGCTGCAAGAACCAGGAAGAAATGGAGAACCAAAGGATGACTCATATTGCTGTCGAAAGAAACCGCCGGAGACAGATGAATGACTACCTTGCCAGCCTCCGCTCCTTGATGCCCCCTTCCTATGCACAAAGGGTAGGTTTCCATCTTTCTCCCTCACACCCAAGTTGGTAGGACATAAGTATACATGTTCACATAAATTTATAATTATGAGTACTGATGTTTTTATGGAGATATTATTACTCTTATTGATTTTTTTTCTTGATATAAATGATTAGGGAGATCAAGCATCAATTGTTGGGGGAGCTATTAATTTTGTGAAGGAGCTTGAACAACTTCTCCAATCTTTGGAAGCCAATAATGTGGCCAAGAAGCAACACTACACTAGTACCCACTCCCATTTATTCTCCAAGTTCTTCACCTTCCCTCAATACTCAACACGTCCAACTCGGCATGGAAATTCAACGGCTGGCAGCAGCGTCAACGATATGGCAGAGAGGCGGTCGACAGTGGCGGACATCGAGGTGACAATGGTGGAGAGTCATGCTAACATCAAAATATTATCAAGGAAAATGACAAAACAGCTTTTGAAGATGGTCACTGGATTTCAATCTCTGTCTCTAACAGTTCTCCACCTTAATATCACCACCGTTGATCAACTGGTACTCTACTCCATCAGCGTTAAGGTATGTACACATGTTAATATAATTTCTGATTTTTGTTTATCTTCTCTTCTCTTTTCTATTATCACATATATTAATTCATTAATAAAACATAATAATCTCAACACGATTTAAATCAAAAAATTATTTCCTTAAAAAGATTAAAAATTCAACTACTTCTGGAATTAATCTGAAAGATAGCAAAGGCGTGTATCACGCTTACGTTGTCATTTAATCGTGAGCAGATCAGAAAATGAAATTAAAATTTATCCTTCTCAAATCTTGAATTGAGGGTGGTTCAACGTATTTCAAAACATAATGAAATCTTGAGTTCAAGTTTCACTAGTACCCCCTTTATAAATCTGTGCATATGTGTAAGATATATGACAAAAATAATATGATAAGCACATGAGAATATGTTTTGAAGACAATAATTAAAATACACAAACTAGCTATAGTTGGGCAATTACTAATGAATTATTTATTAATTATCTCAGGTTGAGGATGATTGCCAGCTAAGTACAGTGAATGAGATTGCCAATGCTGTGCATGATATGGTAGGAATGATCCAAGAAGAAGCTATGTCTAGCTGAGACTACCCAGAAAAGGGGGTTTGAATTTCCCATGTTGTCAAGATTACTAGACAATTTATTATCATCAAATCATTACCTATTTTCTGTTGTAATTGAAATTTTAGGTATTAGAATTCTCTCTTTTTATATTCTTCTAGAAATATTATGTATCTCATATTTAGCCTATGTGAAAACATGTTTGCCTACCAAACCATAATCTGGGTTTTTCTGTATAGTTCAACGCAGTGACAATTAGAACTAGCCTAAGGCTCTATCAATTCGAAGATTGGGGCCTAATGATGAGGACAAGTTTGACAAAGACTTGCTATACAAAATCAAATACACGGTCAACTTGATTCCCTTAATATTATTTCTCCACTAGCCTTTCGTTATACGGGAAAAAATTATATAGAGAGTTGTTGTGATTTGTACGACAATAGTGATGAATAATATGTAATCAACGAAAAAAGAAAACAAATAGATATTTATTTCAGTAAATATGTATTTCACTCTATATGAGCCACATATTATGATAGTTAATGATTGACATGACTAATTAATCTATTAAACTAAATATAATTAATTAATGACGTTTCCATTGGAATCCAAATCTCAATCTAATCCATCTTTATTTACTTTATACTATAATTAGTGAAGTTTGATAATATTTTTCTTGAACATGTAAATTTTGATATTCAGCACTTTACATCTTAAATTTTCGTCTATTATATGCCAAAAAAAAAAAAAGCACGTTAATAGAAATTACCACCAAATAGATTGTGTTTAATATTCCTTTCTTGCCTGATGAAGTTGAATAGTATTATGAAGTTGGATGTTAACATAAGAGTATTATTATTACAGTGACATTATAATTTAAATGGAATTTTATATGTAACCACTAAATTAACCAATATTTTGTTTGATTTTCTAATAAAAAAGAAATTATCACTAAATAAATATTTTTCTTAAAAATTAATAATAACTTTTAGTTATTTTGACAAGATAAAATGTCTCTAGTGTATGTCATAATTTAATATTTCTTTAAATTAATAATAATATTTTAGAGAGGAAAAATACACCATAAAGAAACCACTCAATCTCCGATTTGATTAGTCTTTTGAACAAAACAATTAAGGTTGTTGATAAATTTCTATTTTATTAATAATCCTTAAAGTTTTAACTTAAAAATTATGCTTCTCTTTAGCAGATAATAGCGTTGTAATTTATGTTGCAAGAAGTTTTCAGTATAGTCAACATATAGCACTTGACAAAGCAATTACTAATTCTTTCTTTATAATCTTTATAATTTTATAGTGTCCAATATTGTAACATATGTATCCTAAAGGTGATAACAATATTATGTTATTTATTTTTCATTGTGAATTATTTACTTAGTTATTCTAATTTTGTTCAATTATTGTCATGAAATGTATATTAATTATTCTATAATTCATATTAAACTATAATATTTTGCTCAAGTTAGACATATGAACAAGTTGGACTATTACACCACTTTTCCCGTGTTTTTGTCTCCTTTGGATTATAATTATTCTGACATGAAGTCTTGTGTGTTTGGTACTCGGTCTGCATTAGGCCTACTATCAGGTCAAATTGATCACTGATGAGCAAAGATTCGTGACTTGAGCAGGAATAGTCTTTGTCAGCATATTGGAATTGGTTCTGCACTCAAAGCGGAGTACTCAACAAACAGTTTTTTGAGTACTCAACAAGTAGTATTATAAGAGGCACTCTTGAGTTTCATGACAGTCTCATAGACATCCACCACATTTAAAAAATGATACTAATTTCTCATATTTATAGTTTCGAGAATCACATTCCATTTTTTTCAATCATACATCATTGAAAATGAGGTTGAAATACATAAAATACCCTTGTGAAAAAAATTATAAAATTAGTTGCAGTTAATTTACTCAAACTCAATCCACCCCACGATCCCCACCCCACAACCCGTCACCACCACCACTACGTTATCTACCACTATTGGTTTCAAGGATTTTTGGAATTTGTATTCACCATCATAACAACCTCTTTCCTTGAAAGGACAAACTTTTCAAGAAATTATAACAAGTTAAAGATCTGCTTCTCAATACTTCTCCCTACAAGGGACGGGTTACGCACAATAACTTTTGAAATGTCAGTCATGGGAACACCTATAGGTCACAAGAAATTAAGTTTGGGCAAAAGGACATTATGTGGATTGTTCACAAACACAGTAGGATGTGCCCTAACAATATGTGAAATATGGGTTTCGTCAAATCCATAATTCTCGAATAGCATTTTTACCTGTTCCAATTTTTTATTAGAAATTTTCCCAACACTTGTTTCGAAAGGCAACCTAATACTAAAATCTTTAGAAATACCGATGAATAAATTGTTACCTGACCTAAACAATGTATGAATATGAATTATTTCGATGGCTATGTATTATCTGGGTGAGGAATAGTAGTGTTAGTGGTGACGGGTTGTGGGATGGGGCAGTGGTGGTTTGTAAGGGGACTGTGGGGGTGGATTGGGTCGGTTTGGAGAAGAAACACCTTTTTTATCTAAATTATTTTCTTATTTTTTGTTTTTTTGTTTTTTGATGATTTCAATTCTCACTAACTTCAAATAGCTCAAATTGAACAAATATTGCATAATTGGACTAGTCCGTCAAGATTATGTTATCAAAACTCTTGAACAAACTATTGCTATAAAAAATCAAACAGTTCAAATAAATTTATTTTCAAAAGAAGCTATTCAAACCCGTAGGAAGAAATTTAAATATCTTCACGTGGGACTTATTTAAATTGCTGTCAAGCCATTATTTAGACTTGGTTTAGACATCCATATTCTCTTAACTCTCAGAGATAAGAGACTTTTCAAGATTGAACATTTAATATTATCTATTCTTGGGTCAAATATTAAAATTGGTCCAATCTTTTCAAATTGTTATCCAAACTTTATTGTTAGTCTTAATGATAGACATATTCTTAATGCTCTTAATATTTTATTCATCTAGATCTGAATATAGATTTGAAAATCCTTTTCAATCTTCTTAATTTTGACCATTTTCAGACAAACTCAAAGGGGTTGATTTTAATCCAAAAATTCCAAAAATTCAATATACTTATAAGGAAGAAGAATCAGAATACCCTGATTCTCCAACTCTATCAAATATGCTGCCATCTAAAAACTTGATCAGCAGTGTAACTTCACTTATTCTACAATTGATAGAAAAAATAAATTCGAAATTGATCAAACTCCTTCAGTCAAAAAATTCTGTCACACTCTCAAAAGATGTTTTCAAAAGAAGAAATAGCATCTTTATGGGAAGAATTTTATGATTCTCTTGAAGATTTTAGTTTTTATGAATGGGTAAATTTTAAAGTTTTTGGCAAGAAATTTGCTAAAACTAAATCTATTTTAAAACACCAATGTTAACAAGAAAACAAGAAAAACTCCATCATGTCTTGGAAACACTAATATTATTGCATCACCTCTTAAGAAAATACCTATTCCTTCTTAAAGGCCAGAAGATTCTAGCCTCACAGTTAAAGATGTCAAAAATATTTTGTCACATAACAATTATACAAATATTGTTCTTCATTCTGTTTTGTTCTCAATTATTTAGAATTGAGACCAACTCTGAGTCTGAGGCTTCTTGATTAAAACAGAAGGGAAGAAACCTCTAGATATTGTTTTCAAACCAATTGATTCACGACTTCTAAAATTAAAAAAAATTCTTTATCTTCTTAATCAAATATTTTGCAAGAACTTGCAAATTAAATTTTCAAGTTGGAAACTTCTAAGAACATCAATACTATTGATACTTTAGAAGAACTTGAAGCTCAAATTATTGAAAATGAATCTTCTCAAATTAATAAATTGAGAGGGCAAAACTCAAAAATTTCAAATTATTATTCCCGTCCTTCGTCCTTCTTATCCTGATATGTTATATGAAGAAAAGAAGAAACCTCAAGTTTCATATACAGGCAATGAAATCGTCAGATGGAATATCGATAGTCTGACAGAGTTTCAAATCCTTCAAACACTCAAAAACATGGTTGTGTGTTATACAACATATACATGTCGAGGAATCATTCCTTTCACTGCCTTTGGCAATTTAGTGTGTGGTTTCAGGGACAACTTAATGGACCAGTTATCAATTCGTCGAAGATCGTGATGAAATCAGCAAAGCTACTAATAGTCAACATTAATTCTTGTTTTCTCAATTCTGAGACATTTCATTAGAACTCTGACCATGCTTTAAGATAGAACAAATGAGATTTTATTAAATCTTACTTGTTCTAAACTTCATTATTTTCGTTGGTACAAGGATATGTTCAATGCCAAAGTTCTTTACCAAGAAGACTGTAATCAATATTTTTGGAAAGAAATATTTATTTTTGAACTTCCTAAACTCTTTGCAGAAAGAGTAAGGAATTCTATCAAATTGCAACATCAAGATACTATTCCTTATGCTCTCCTTATGGTGAAATTATAAATTTCTTCAATAAAAAGGGGGTTAGCATTATGTAATGATTTTGAACTCAAAGCAAAATTGAAATCAGAGAGATCTGAGAGTCACAAAGAACTCGGATCATTTTGTGATCAGTATGGGTTTGAGAAAGTCATCCCTCATCTTCAAAATTAAAAAGAAAAATTTTCCTTCGTATTTAAGAAAACGTTCTTTTAAGAAACAAAGCATTTATTTAAAAAATTATTAATAATATTAATTTCAAGAAAAAGCATATTCAATTTCAAGAAATCAAATTTCAAAGAATTGAGGAACAATTACAAAATCCCTTAATTATTGAAAATATTTCTTTATTTCAAAAAAAAAAAATTGAAGAAGAAGAAGTATGTTCGACTATTTCAAATGTTTTTTGGGATAGAAACAAACATGTTTATCTTCCTTACAATTCTGATTCATGAATCAAATATTCCTATAAAATCATGTTCTATTTAAATGAATAAGGAATTATTTGATCATTGTATCAACAAAATCAAAAATTTACTTGAAAATGACTTATTCACTCAAGTAAATCACCATGAAGTTGCTCTGCATTCTATGTCTGAGAAAACGAAAGATTCGACCCAACTACACCTAGAGAGGGGGTGATTAGGTATAAATGCGAAATTAAAACTTTAATCAACAAGTTACAAGTTAATTATGTCTAGATGATTAGTTAAACAATTTAAATTATCATATATTTGAATACCGCAGTAATATTAAAATAGTAAAGAAAGCAATAAACAATACCATAATTGTTTACGGAGAAACCCAATGTGGGAAAAATTCCAGGCACTTTGCCAATTAAAGATCCACTATAAACTGTTGATAAAACTTAAAGACTACCAGTAAAGTTGACGACACAAGATTTCTGATCTCATGTCTGATGTTTGAAGCAGCCCTCCTGGAATGTGCACACCAACACCAATCATGGCTCATCTTTGTAAATCAGTCCTCCTGGAATGAGCACACGAATTCCAATCCCGACTCTTTATGCAGTTTATCTCCTGTAGATCTTCCCCAAAAACTTCTCGTTCTTCAAATTTTTCCTTGATCTTCTATGCAGCTAAGTTGACGAAACAATCTTGCAGCAAACCCAAGCGAAGAAACCGATTCAGTGTTTGATTTGATGGCTTTGATGTTTTCAATGAGAGGAGCGCATATGAATTGAAGGATTGAACTTTTGATTCTTGTGTATGATGAATTCTCTCTTGAATAGAATGTGTTCAATCTCTCATTAGTAGAAAACGCAGAGCCTCTATTTATAAATTAGACGAATNGCGAAGAAACCGATTCAGTGTTTGATTTGATGGCTTTGATGTTTTCAATGAGAGGAGCGCATATGAATTGAAGGATTGAACTTTTGATTCTTGTGTATGATGAATTCTCTCTTGAATAGAATGTGTTCAATCTCTCATTAGTAGAAAACGCAGAGCCTCTATTTATAAATTAGACGAATTAGGTTGAATGGGCTAAGAAAAAAAATCTCGAAAATCGAAATTAGGTTTGGCCGAAAAACAACGTCACTAGAGCGAGAAGCATACTTCGCTCGAGCGGAGGGCATGTCGCTCACGTGACATGTGGGCGAAGGTCGAGCGATGGTATCTCTGTTTCATCCGCTCAAGCATCACTCCGACGAGCAGTTAGCGAAAAATCGACGTGAATCATTCTTGTTCTAAACATGAAACCCCGAAC
>CAIGRN010129995.1:0-19583 GCA_903798345.1 Fraxinus anomala
CTTGATATGCCTTGCCTTAAAAACATAGACAGTCAGAACAAACAGACCGAAGAAGGAAAATCTTTTACTGGAAAGAAGATGAAGTTTGAGGTGAAGAGTTTAGATGATCATCTAGATGATAGTAAAATCCAACATCAAGAAGAATCTGATCAAGAATCACTAATAGAACAACCAGAACTTGAAATTCTTGAAACTGTTGTCCCTAATCAAGAAACATCTACATGTACTAATTTAGATGATTATCAATTAGTGAGGGATATGGAGATAAGACAAGTGAAGCCCAATATGAAATACATTTCTTCAAATTCGATGGAATTTGTCCTAGTTTCAGGTGAAACCTTGGAATCAGTTGAATCGGCTTCATTTGTGGAATCGGTTACTTGGAAAAATTCTGAAATTTGGAAAAAGGCTATGAGAGAGGAATCCAATCTTTAAACAAAAATGAGACTTGAAAGTTGGTTGAAAAACCAAAGAATCAAAAATTAGTCCATTGTAAATGGATCTACAAGTTAAAAGAAAGAGTATGACTTAAAAGACCCTTTAAAATATAAAGCTAGGTTGGTTGCGAATGGATTTACTCAAAGGGATAGACTATAATGAGGTGTTCTTATCGGTCATTAAGTATAAAACTATTAAGTTAATCTTAGCCTTAGTTGTCCAGTATGATTGGGAGTTGGAGCAACTAGATGTTAAGACGACTTTTCTTCATGAGGAGTTAATGAATTGATTTACATGTCTCAACCTCGAAGGTTCGAGGTGAGGGGAAAATTGGAACTTGTATGTTTGCTTAGAAAGTCATTGCATGGTCTTAAACAAAGTCCTAGGCAATAGTATAAAAGAATTGATGCTTATGTGCTTAAAATTGGTTTAAGATGAGTGAATTTGATGCATATCTGTATTTTAATAATTCTAAAGTATGCTATGAAGTTTATTTATTGTTATGTGGTTGACATGTTGCTTGCTAGCTATAGTAAAGTTGAAATCATAAAGATGAAAAACCTTTTAAAATTGGAATTTGACATGAAAGACTTATGAGAGGCAAAAAAAAAAAATTTGGCACGGTTATAAAAAGGAATATGGCTGATAATATGATGACTATTAAACAAGAGTCTTATTTAGATTAAGTGATAAACAAATTTGGTATGAAATTTGCTAAGTCTGTCAATGTACCATTAGCTGCACATATGAATTTGTATTTAAAAATGGAAGTGATAAGTTAGAGCTAAAAGCTATGTAAATTTCGACTTTGCGGGAGAGAAAGATCAGATGAAATCTACCACTTCATACTTCTTCACTTTATGTAATAATTGTATCACTTGGAAATCACAGTTGCAATCTATAGTTACACTCTCCAACATAGAAGCAGAATATGTTGCATTAACTGAAACTGTAAAAGAATGCATGTGGCTGAAAGGCCTTCTATGTGAATTAAATTTCTTGAATGATAATGCTATGATTTTTACTGATAGTCAAAGTTCATTGATGTTGTGTAAAAATCCTATTTATCATGAACTTTCTAAGCATATTGAGATGAAGCATCACTTCATTAGGGAAAAGTTAGCTTCTGGTGATTTTATTTTACTTAAAATTGCAACTGATGATAACCCTACTGATGTTGGAACAAAAGTACTTGCGGTTGGTAAGTTCAACAGATGTTTATCAATATTGAGTATTGATAATGATTAATTGTTGTGCAGGTACTGAGTTGGAGTGAGCGATGATGATGAAATAAGACCATACTAATGGATAGTACTTGTAATCAGGGAATTTTGGTTGTGGATTAAATGTGATCCAAGGTGAAGATTTGTGAGGTGGATCATTTAAATCCACTTGGTATATGAGTATTTGTCTTAAGCACTTTGAAATGATTATGCTAGTTGATGTGTATTATGGACTATAGATTAAATCCAATTGGATTTAATCTTGTGGTCAAATACCCTACTAGTCATGTCTCTTTCATTGTATAATATTTGATTTTGTATTCAAATGATTCTTTGGCTTTATAATTACAAGACTCCTTCACTTGTTTTACTTGGACTTGACATAACAAAAGAGAGGAAGCATAGAGAGATAATCAAGTGGGAGAAGTTCATATATCCGATTTTACACTTTGAGAGTTTATGTTTCCGCATTGTAGTTGTAATAATCATTTGGTCACTACATTTCAAACTCTACACGGATAGATACAGCCGTGTGTGAATAAAATATTAGATAATGGTCTTCGGTGAGTGAGTGTCCAAAATTGTATAATTCCATTTCATAAATAAATTTCTACTTCGGGTGTTTAAACTCAACATAGATGGTGACAGTAATAGCATCGATAATTGGCTATGGATATAGACATGAATGACTTTGATGATCACAACAAATTCACATACACGTAATAAAAATAGATCAAACAACTTAACAACAACAAAAAAACATAGCAACAATGTAATTGCCATAATCATGCAATGCTCTTTTGGTCTGTCCTTTTCCTCTTACCAACAACGCCGCATTGATTGATGGACCAATTTTGGAAATGATTTATTGTCTTTGAACCTCTTTGAAGGTCATTAGTAAATAAATAAATTTAGCGTTTGAATGATGATAATGTGCAGTTTTGTCTCTCTTATTGGTCATGGCTTTCACGCCTCAAATAATTTTGTCATTATTTCTTCACTGTTTTGATTGATATAGTGCATGGAGATATTTAATCCTCCATCAACGCACAATTCTTGTAATGAGTAGCACATTTTAAGTAATTGCTACATGCCTTGTTTGATCAACATATGAGCAGCAAATTATTTATTTTCTTCAATCAATATCTTTGAGACTCATCTTAACTTGAAGATGTTTAATTCCCAGTTTCTGTTGAATGCTGATAATCCTAAAATTATTACCTTTGCTTGCTTTGCATGGTGAGATCCCTTCAAATTGGTATAATGAAAAGTACCAAAACCATTCTGATACCAACCAAATATCTACACATCTCAAATTGGTACATTTTAGATTTTAAAAAGTCTCAAAACTTGTATCATGGTCATGGTCATGGTCATGGTCATGGTCATGGTCATGGATCCCATCGTGTAATGAGGCACATGCATCTTGCCTAGGAACAATAATATACATGTATAGCTCACGAGAAACTGGTACGTATATAAACATCTCTTCTTGTTTTCAACACAAAAGGCAAAAATCATATTCATTATACAGAATCATTCTATACAATAAAGCTGAAGAAGATTAGGAAAACAAGTAATATTTTTAATTCACCGTGCATCACCTAAATTGATGAGTTGGAGATCTCCCTTGTAACAGGGAAAGTTGACTTCTCAAAATCAGGGACCAGAAGAGGCTCTAAGGAATCTACTATGTCTCTCATTAGTGGTCTTGCCTTTGGATTTCGATTTAAACAATGGTAAGCAAGCATGGCAGCCTTTTGAACTCCTTTTATGGGATAATCACCTTCTAATCTTGGGTCTACAATATCAAGCAATTTCTTCTTTTCTTTCATGAGAGGGATAGCCCAATCTGTAAGATTCTGTTCGCGGGCTCGTCTGGATTTATCCAGAGATTTTCTTCCTGTCAGAAGCTCAAGTAGAACCACACCGAAGCTATATACATCACTTCTAGGACTCAAATGGCCTATGCAATTGAGAGTTATATAAGATGAGTTGAGTAGCATATGGTACTAAGCATATATTGACCTCTTATATCAGCATACATTTCAAACTAATTGTCTGCTAGTGATATACATAAATACCTGTCATAATATATTCTGGTGCGGCATATCCATAGGTTCCCATTATGCGAGTAGACACATGAGATTTGTCCCCAACTGGTCCATCCTTAGCTAGACCAAAATCAGAGAGTTTCACATTGTAGTGCTGTTTACAGAGTGCATGTTACAAACACAACCTTAGCATGAGCCAATAAGATGAGTTAATTTAAATTGATTGATATATGAAGCACCTAAATTCTATACTTCTGCCAATCTTTAAATTTCATCATTACTATCAGAAGCATGTATACAGCAGAGGCACTCTGTGAATCAAAATTTCATTTACTTTGAACTAGCTTATTTAGAAACGTTTTCAAGGAAAAGAAGAAAATGAGACTGTTTTTATGCTGCTGAACCCCAATGAGGAAGTTGGTGATTTCAGTTGAAAAGCATGACTTCATGAACAAAAGACTCCATCCTGTCTTTCTAAACCAGGTTATTACCTGTCTATGCACTAGAGTATTTCAGAGTGGCTTCATTTAGCATAATCTATGACTTTTTTCTATTTTTACATTCTCATCAACACGCAGTTCTGTTGAAATTAACTAACCGATCCATTTCAAAAACATAACTAAAAAATGGAGGCTTTTCAACAACAAACCTGGTCCAGTAAAATGTTAGAAGTCTTGAAATCCCGGTAGATAACAGGTTTCTCAGCTTCATGCAGAAAAGCAAGTCCTTTTGCTGCTCCAAATGCTATCTTCATTCTGATAGACCATGGAAGGGGAAGCAAGACTCCTGCAAGAAGCATCTAAGCATGGATAATACTTGGGGAAAAAAAACAAGAATAGGAGGCTGGTTAGGAAATTCGAAAGATCTATAACGGACGCTTACCAATTTAAAATACATTAGACCAAAAATTTAATGAAAAAGAAAAATATTTAATCAAATTACCATGTTTGATAGTTCTCGAAATAACACATCACACTACTATATAGACCATATTAAATAGTCCGAGGACTTTATTTTGAAATTGCAACAGAGTCTGCTAACGAGGTACATTACATGCCTCTCAAATATTCTCTAGTACTCTGGATGTTGGTGTGTTGCCTCTCTTCCAGAATAAAGGATAAGAAACAACGGTTCCCTAAAAGCTGTCCCAAGTTCAAGTATAAAAAGAACAGCAAATACTAAGCCCATCCTTTTCACCGTTGGGGTGCTCTTGGGAATTTGTAACGGACATTTAGACAAATATTAGCCAAGATATTTGTCTAATTTCCTTATTTCATTATTGCTCTTTTATTTCCAGTAAAGATTGGCCTTGTAATTTGCTTTTCCATATTGCTAGTTTATTTCCAATAAAGATTGACGTTGTAATTTGCTTTTCCATAAAGGGATATTTTGTAATGGCTATTTATTAGCAAGAGAATGTGAATGGAAGTATCTCATGAATTTGTCTTCAACCTTGTGTTGATTTGGGAGTTTGTTGGTTTACTCGAATTAACCAATACAAGGAGGCCTAGGACCCCTTGAAGTGTCCCACCATATCACCATCATAGGTTGCTGACGTAAGGACGAACCTTGGTCCTTATCCATCAATCGACCCATTACTAAATCCATATCCCAAACACATAACAGAATTGAAAGTATAACTTTTATGATCTGGGGGCCTCACTGAAAGTAGCATTATGTCAAAGTAGTAGTATTATGATGTAAAGTACGTGTCAGTTTCAGTCATGACCCTATTGAGTCAAGGACAGTCCAGGAAAATCATAAACCTGCATCATAACATGGTTTAATGGAGAATGATGTCACAGAGGTAATATTAAACACAAAAGATATACATGGTGTAGGCTCACAATGACACTGCACGTTCTTACATGCCTATCTTAAAGGGAATCTTTCATAGTTACTTCAAATAAATAAATCAATACTTTAGACTGAAATACATCTCGGTTTAACATTGTGAAGTGAAAAATATGTCAATACTTACTTGAAAATAGATTGTTTTCAACGCTCCCTCGAGACATATACTCGTATATTAGAACACGATGTTCATCTTCACAGCAATATCCAATCAATTTCACTAAATTTGGATGAGAAAGCTGCCCCAAAAAGATTACCTCAGCCTAAAAAACCACAAAAAAAAACCCAGCAGAAAGGATCAAGAAATCTATTAGGATAAAGAAAATGCAAGCATGTCAAAGTGGACATTCCACCATTTACCAGCCATTCCCTGTGACCTTGATGACTGTTATCTCCATCATGAACCTTGACAGCAACTGTATTTGACTGGATCCCTTCTCTTAAATCTTCGGAAATGTGCCCTTTATATACATTTCCAAATCCTCCTCCACCTAACATGTAATCTTGTCTGAAGTTTCCTGTGATGGCCTTTAGCTCATCAAACGTAAAAGCAATCAGTGGATTAGCTGCCGTACTACGACGCAGGTGTTCCACTTCCTCAGGATTTGATGGTAGCTTAGTGTCATCTTTCCTTGCCTTTTCTGATGGACTTTGATCCTTCGGAAACTCTAAACAGGATGATGTAAAATATTACAAAAATAATGATAAATATAAAATACTGCACATGGAAAAGTTTAGATCAACTCATCTATGAGATTACACTAACGTGAGAGATCATGTGCCAAAAATACACACTTATTCTAGGTGTAAGCCCTGTCTGGGAACAATTTTTTCGAATTTTAAGAGAAAATGGACCGTTGGACGGATAAATCTCATTTCTTTATTCCAATTTATCCGACATGAACGTGACTTTAACTGAACCATTTAATCATTTGATTTTGCATTGCCAATTTTGCCCTTTTATCAATCAACGAATTCCATTTCCCACCTATCACTTTCCTTTCTTCACCTCCCTCTTTCCCTTCTCCAATTGTGTACCGATTTCAGGGCTCAACAATTGACGGAATCCCTGGACCAACATCATTCCACAGCATCACAACTTCGCCTTCCTCTTTCCAGCCCACGAGTTTTTTGCAATCGGGAAACCGTAGCCCGCAGAACCCCTATCATGGCCAACAAATCATAGAGAGAGAGAGACGGGTAGCTTCGGAATTAAACCTTTCTGATTCCCCGCTGTGAGCTATTTCTACTGCCAATTTATCTATCTTCAACACCATGTATCCATATACTACTCCGGTATGTTTACCCAACTTGCTCGTCTCGTCGGCATAATTCTTCCACTCCCTTTATTAGAACTAAATTTCATTTGTTCGTCACATACACTATAAAAGCACAAATTTTAAAATTCCTTTCACAATTCACAGAGATGGCTTACCATCCCACTCATCCTCTTCGAATGCTCCTCAAGCGCAGAATGAACCCATCTCCCTTAAAAATTCCAAATGGAACGATAAGGAACATAAGATCTTTATGCGGCATATGAAACCATAATAGCAGAAGGTCACCGTCAAGGCAAACTGTTATTTGTTATGTTCTTTGATTTTACTATTGGTTCAAATGCAACCGTCAAGGCAAACTGTTATCTGTTATGTGTTATGTTCTTTGATTTTACTATCGGTTCAAATGCAAACTGTTATACATTATGTTTCATATCAAAATCTGTCCATCAATCTTACTTTTAAGATTGTGTTGGGAACAACCCCGAGCACACGTACTATATATTTTAGGCATAAATGCATGTTTTGAGTAATTTAGGGTAACTTAGCAACTTTACCATTTTCTAGGGATCTTGTGCTAATATTCTAATAATTGGAAATACGAGTTTTATATGAAATTATGATTTAATAATTGTTTTGGATATCTATTAAATTATTATCGGATTATTTGATATGAAAGTGTTTGAATAAGACGTGAAATTTGCTCATATCCCTACTAGAATCTTATCCTCATGTAGTTAGAATTTTCTTAAATTCGAATTTCATGATAGGTTGGATTTTTTGTTAAGAGTCCAAATTAATTTTAGCCCCTGTTTGGCTCCCAATTTAGGGGGTTGAAAATTTTTAGAATAGTGATTGATGGGAGAATGTGTGGTGGAAAAGTTTTAGATTTGTGTGTAATATTATTTTATTTGATAAATGTGTGGTTAAGATGAAGAGAGAGAAAAAATTAATGTAATGGAATGAAATTTAATGGGGCTCAAACGGGGGCTTAATTGAGAATTCTATTAACTTGATAATTACATTAACCAAATCACCGCTATTTTAATATATATGCGTTCCACATAAAATCAGAGAAGAGAGAGAGAGAGAGAGAGAGAGAGGAGAAGAAGAGAAGGAGGAGGAGGGAAAAAAAAGGAGAGACCTCGTGAGAGACAGAGAGAAGGAACCGAGGAAAAGAAGAAAATGGGAGAGAGAAAAAAAAAGAATTAAAAGCTTTTTAGTGCGTTCGTGGTCCATTTGCAATAATTTTCAATCCTAAGTAGCTCAAGTATACAAGCAATTTAACAAAGAAGGTATGGATTCCTCTAAATGCCAAGTGATTTTGTGTTTTCACTTTTTAATGTTTTAAATTAAGTATTTTATGTGCTATTATGTGATCCAAATTAAAGAAGGATCTTGTAGGTAATACCATAGGGTATTATGTAGATCTACAAAGAAACCAACCATAGGGCTAGAGACGCTGAGTGGAGATTGAGAATGGGTATGGCCTAAGTGAGAATGAAATATCCCACTAGAATATTATGTTATGTAAGTAATTTACTTGTTTTTTATATTAAATTGTGAAAATACTTACATGAAATCTATACTGAGTGTATTCGTATGCTCATTCCATAATAAGTTCAGCATTGACCCAAAGACCTGTGAAAGAGTTGTTGGGGACTGTAAAGCTCGTGAAAAAAATTGAACTGTACTATTTCGCGCTCACATTTTGACATATAGTGTAATGGGGACATGCTAGCAGTGATAGAAGACGCATATGAGAAATTCGAGTGGTTCGAGTACAATTTATTGAGTACAAGAAGTCGCGGATGAAATGAAATGTGAGAGGCAAACATTTTTATGTTTTTCCGATCCTTTTTTTCCATTATAATTGTTATCTTTATGTGCTATTTTATTTATTTGAACTGGTTTTTTCCAATTGTGTTTCTGTTACTGCATAATGAATAGATGTTGAGATGTAATGAATTGGTTTAATTGGTCGACGTTGAGATGTAATGCCAAAAAAAAAGTTACGTTTCATTTCATTATGCCCTCAATTGCATTCAATATCTTCTGCAGTTACTTGTGCGTCTACCCATTCAATAATCTAATTGCAATCCATTTATATGACAATTCGATTCAGATGTGTACAAATAATGCGCATACTTTACTCTAAGAAGGGCGTAAAGAGGACTTTTATCATCAACTTTTGTATTTTCAAGGCCGGTTTACTATGTAGCAGGTGGAGCATTTGATGTGATGGGAAAATCAATTATCGGAGAAAAAATTGCGCCCAGACGGGCTAAGTAGAAAGTAAGTATTACATTTTTTTGGAGACTCCCCAATTTGTTATTTTGATGTTTATAGTCTTGTTAGAAATTTTACATATAAATAGGACTAGTAATGTCATAAACTTGCATAATTTTGATCTGTTTCGCGACCTCCATTGATATTGAATTTGTTCTATCTATACACCTCTCTTCCAATCAAAAAAATCTATACACCTCTCCAAATTCCAAGTTCTTCTTCTTCTTCTTCTCTCGTTAGTGTTCTACAGCACTTACATTACATGAAAACAGCCACATTCTACTATTACAGCCAAACTAATCATCAATATGAACTAGTGCCAAGTGGAAACCAAATATTAAGGGTGAAAAGAGAAAAATTCCTACTCTTTAAGTCAATTGTTTACTATGATAAAAAAAAAAAAAAAAAATGTCTGCATCGAATATATTAAAGTTTGTCCATTGCTTTCCCAAATTTCAGAGGCTATGTTATCCCTTAAAAAATCCTAATTAGGTCACGCAAAGGGAATAACAACAAAACAGCTACAAACTTATTTAGCCCTGTTTGACCCCATTTTTTAGGACTCGTTTTTAACTAAACATTTTATGGAATTGACAGTTTTTATTAATTACACATTTCATCAAGTTTTATCAAAAATTTACTAAAAATCTGAATTTTAGCATAACCAAACTGGCACTTAGTTTCACACATAGTTTCACACACAGAAAGATTCATGAATACTATAGGATTCCACCTTCAGTATCTTCAAGTTGTAGATAAATAATTTCTTTACTTGAGAGAATATCCAAATCATAAAAAATAAATAAACTTATATGTAAAAGCAACAGAATCTAAACTAATAGCCCAAGCCCTTATAGTTTCGTGAGATATTTTGCCCCTTTTTGGTTCCTCGTCTTTCCACATTTTTGACCAAATATTATATCAACTTTTATCAAAATCTACTAAAAATTTGATTTCAGATGATTAATCCCTTAACAGAATCTAGTTGTTGAAACATCAGCAACATCCAGAAGCAAGAACTGAGGAAGAAAACTCACCGGACTTTGCATTGGATGATACTCTGTATATTGAAGGTTCCCATCTACACCAGCAATTCCCCATTATGCAGAACCAAACAAGAAAGCAATCAAACAGTCTACTTTCTCAATAACTACGACAACCCATCACACAATCATCTCGTAAATTATACTGTAAAACAAAACAAAATAGAAAGTTAAACACACCACCCCCACCCACTCCTTCACCCAAAAGATAATAAGAAAACAAAAAAAAAAGTGGACAAAAAAGAAAAGTGAACACTCCCAATGTGAAATGAGTTTTAGGAGTCGGATGTTTTTGAGTGTTTGCAAATGAAACGTGGTCTCTTGGCAATGATGGGGTGCACTGGTATAGTGGGGGCTTTGTGGGTTTTGTTTGGTAGAGTATTTTGTTTTGTAATTGATTCTTTTAGTGCGCTTTATTTTCAATTTTCTGTAATTGGACACCCGGGCGCCTTTTAAGCCCTGCCAATCCTTTTCTATGCCACCGTGGTTCGAGTTGTAGAGCTTGATGAGTCATGTTTGGTACTCATTCTTTCAAAACTCATTTTCAATTATACATTCTTTAATAAAATAATATTTTATATCGCATTAATAATTTTTCCTTACTTTTTAACCACATATTTTCCATCATATCACTATTTAAAATATATTATTTCCTCAATAATATCCACCAAACACATCCAAATATTGAAAATTTCTACATAAATCCATTAAATCCACCCAACCCCATGTGGCTCCGCCACTGCACGCTCCCTCCATTGTAAATGTACTAAATACTGATACAACCTTAATTGCCTAATATACAATCACACTACCTACCCTCATCCAATACAGACTTATTTCTAGAATATACACTCTATATATCTAACTTTAGTTGTCACTATCTGCTATCTCTATATATCACTAGGACGGTGTTAGGGAATTCCTAAATACGGTCATTTTCATTTATTTTATTTTTGTATAATATTTTTGGTTGTATACAACAATTTAACCAAAATAACACAGAATGGTCATTTTTATATCTTGAGGGAGTTGATCGACTTCTTGCGGACGGAAAAGAATATGCTCGACAAAATACGCATTACAATAAGCAGCTAAGAGCGTGATGAAGGGGAATTAGTACAGTGCATTTTGGCTATAAGAAGTTTATAATGAAAAGATCACTGTTACTAATATTAGTCAATTAGGTGCAACAAATGCCAACAATTTTAAGTGGCTGTAATCAAAATGGATAGTGGGATACAAAGACTAGTGCTTGTGCAGCTATTTTGGTTTTCGTACTATACTTAGATGAGCCTACCAGCTGTTAGTTTGAAGCTGATCGACAATAATTATTTGTAATCAAATTACTTTCACTATGCTTCAGAATAAGTATTTTACTAAAATATATTAAGTGATTAACTCAATATTCAGTCAATCACCTTAGAAAATATAACGGTGAAAGTGAACAGTTTAATTGAAGAACTCTTAGATGATCTGTGAAGAATACTATTTCTCTTTTATTGCCCCTGGAGATATCTTAATCCAACAATTCATTGATGGTAGCCTTATAATGTCATCCATACATTGGCTTTGCATCTCTCTCTCTCTCTCTCTCTCTCTCTCTCTCTCTCTCTCTCTCTCTCTCTCTACTCACAACTCACATGGGATTTTTTAATCCTTCAACTTATCCCAATATTGAGATATAAACTGAGAGATATGGTGGAAGCTGAGCTCAAAGTATAAGCTTTATATTCTAATTCATCTGACAAGTGTTTGGAACTACTTTAGGATACAACTGGAGGAATTTATGTGGGAGAAAGGTTTGTGGTCATGAAAACTGCTAAATAAACACAGCAATTAGAGCAATCATAACGAATATTGTTCAACGCATGCACATACAATTAGTAGAGAAAACAGATAGAGCATTTGCTATTTGAAGGGAATACAATTAATACTCCCTTCTTCCTAATAACATTGGCAATCAATCATTTGTTCATCACCTGCATCTAATGGCTAAGGCAGCAATGTAGTAAAAACAAATAACTTAACTTGTGCAGTTTAGGTTCATATTTGGCAGTTCAAGCATGCTTCAATATTATCCAGCTTTCCAACTTCACGATCTGTTGAATGTTGTATACTAATTCATTAAAGGGCAACTGAGGTCATTGTACATAGTGTTCGACAACAGTTAGAACAAATATATTTCTTTCTTTCACCTTCATATATCATAACAATATACTTGTTATACTTCGAATCTTTTCTGAAAAATGATTGATCAGTGATTCCATCTATTATCTGCCGTGTCATTTTATCAATGAATTAACTAACATAATGTGTCAAAATTCAAAGATGCAAAGAAATAAACAATAATACGTATTCCTCTGCTGGTTACTAACATAGCCAACATATAGATGCTCGACTGAGTCTTTCAGGAAATTTGAGCACAAAAAGATGCTAAAATCAGGCCAGACAGCACAGTTTCTTCAGTTCACCAAAAAACTTCACCATCAACAAGCGTAGATTTATTTTAAAAATTTTCCTGAATCACGTATCAGCATATTTCAAAAATTTTCCTGAATCACGTATCAGCATTAAACCCCTTACTAGTTTTTTTATAAATTTTAAAGCATAATCAATTATGTGTTTTTCTCCAATGCTTATAATTGGCTCTCAGATTGGTGCATAGTTTGAAAACTACATGAATCTCTACATCTATCTATTTAAAAAAAAAAAGCTTAGATATGGTTAAAATTTCTGAAATCTTCGTCAATTTATTTATTGCATTAAAGTTGAACTCTACATTCTACCTTCTACATACATGAGCTTAACTTGAGTGCAAATAGATGAACCTTAAGATTTCAGTCAAAATTATTGCTCAAATACAACCAAACTCATAGCACTACTGCAATCAAATCCAAATTAGATCATGATGCTTAATCATAGATTGCCATGACAGAAATTCACAGAGCATGTTCTCAATGTTCACTTGCAAGTTTAATGATGTGAATTTCATCTTGGAAGGTGAAAATCAGCGTGCCGTGCAAGCCTAAACCTTTCATCATAATCCTGCAATCAATATAATGGCTTATTTTACTCAATGTTGGGAAAAATCTAGCTAACTAGGTAATGATTTCTTTTGGTACACAAACCTCTTATGAACATAACAAATATATTTTGTTCAAAAAACTTGTCCTATATTTGCTATTTATCTAACATAAGTGCATTCCTGCATCTGTTAGAGGTGTAGTTCTGTTGGAATACATATTTTATGATTGCTGGCACGAATAATTTTCCAGTAATTCCCATAATTGGATATAAAATTGAAAGAAATTTTAATGGCTATGCATTCATTGAAGTCTTGTTTATCAAATTCAACAAGAAGCTTGTGTATCTTAGGACCTCGTGCACTAGGGATTCATACTCTGCTTATTAAATGTGTTTGGGCTGGCTAATGCTGGACAATTCTCATGAGTGAAGTCTATACCTATTGATAGAGTTGACTGGTATTTGATGGCAGATATTGAAGTCACAAAATTGCAAGGCCCTAAACTGCAGTATATGCTGTTTCTAGTTGTGCTCATTATACTAGAGTGAAATTTCTATCTGATGCTCTCGATTTTGGCTATTTTCATTTATTTATCGAATATTCAGTGTTTTAATTGTTAAGTACCACTGAACAAAGATGAAAGAGGTTCCGTCAAATATCTTAAAATTTGTAGTACTCCAAATGCAGTTTCAAATTTTTTTACCTAAATCTTTACATGTTCCATAACTGTTCTGGCTGTTGAATTTATGCTTTTATTCAGAAAGTAAAATATTTATCTCTCACTTAGAGAAGAAAATCATTAACCTGAAGATTAGTTTCCTTCCAACAAAATTGCCTATTGTCACTGATTATTAATAAGATAATACAGTATTGCATTAATTTGCATAATCAAAATAATCAGCAAAAGATGGCTAAAAAGGTTTTTGTGCCGTTCTTTCCTGTGATGAATGATGACAGTCACATGTGCTTTTCTTTAGGGTATTCATAGTCTCTATGATTTAGTTTGATAAAGGTTTTTTTTTTTTTTTTTCTTCCAGATGTTTTTCACTTAGGACTGGTATGATACAAAACATATTAGTATAAGTAGAAAATGAGAGAGACGGGCAAAAATATTTTCCCCTCTACCGAATTGGAAGTAAGAAATACTGGAGGTTTGTCAGTTTTCCTGCAGCTTTAAAATCCTTTTAATGCAAGCACTACAAAACCATTCTTTCTCATGACAACCCTCTTCACGTAGGAGTCAAAAGTCAACCCTTTGCTTGCTATTTAAACCCAACCTTCCATGTGGTTTTTCATTGAGGCAATGGCTAATGTTTTACAGCATTTTTGGGGCCTGTCCCTCTTACTTTCACTTTATTTAATTCACTCAATATCCACTTCCCATGTAACTTCATTACCTTAAGTGCTTCAGCTATTTTGGTCCCCTCTAGTAATGATCAATATCATCTTATTTTTTCTTTTGATTCACGTTCCTCGCAGGTTTACATTGTCTATTTTGGGCACAACCAAAACCGAGATCATCTTCTTACATATCAGTATCATGTTGAGCTTCTCTCTAGTGTCTTCGAAAGGTGTCATCTACCACTCACATTTCTTTTGAAGCTCCACATTAGTACCATGCCTTTGCTTGTTTCCCAAATTAAAGCATGGAATCTGACATATATTTTTCTTAAATTTAATTATTTATGTAGCAAAGAAGATGCAAAGCAAGCCATGCTCTACAGCTACAAGCATAGTTTCTCGGGTTTCGCTGCAACTCTAAATTCAAGCCAAGCAACCATCTTAGCTAGTAACGAGTTTATTAACTCTTAATTTCTCTCTATAACAATTCTCCTACATAAAAAATACAGTACATATTTATAACCTTAATTATTGAGATTTTATCAACTAGCAACGAAATGAGGCTAAAAAATTAAATGCAGATATAAAGGGGGTGATATCAGTGTTTAGGAGCAAGACAGTCCGGTTGGACACCACAAGAAGCTGGGATTTTATGGGTCTTTCCGTGGACTACAGCCAAGGAACTCCATCGCAGCTAGTTTATGGTGACAACATAGTTGTTGGAGTCTTTGACACAGGTATCTCCTCCTGTCACGTGACCTAATGCAGTAATGTAGTAAGCTATAACATTCCAATAGCCAAAACAAGGGAAAATCTTCGGTTTCAATACACAATTTATTATGTAAAGCTGCATGCGTTTTACAATTTAATCAAAATGATCAACGCACAATTAGTAAGGAAAATTTCTAGTTACAAGAACCAGTATCTTGATTCGGGGACTTACAAGTATATATTAGCAGAATAGCCTTCACGTGCATGGACTATCCTGCAATGGCTGTATTTTAGAAATTAATTTCTTTCTTTTAAATGGCAAGGTATCTGGCCAGAGTCTGCTAGTTTTAAAGAGGAACCTGGCATTGGACCTGTGCCTAATATCTGGAAGGGCAAATGCATGCCTGGAGAGAAATTCAATCCAGAAAAGCACTGTAACAGGAAGCTGATTGGAGCCCGTTATTACCTGGCAGGGTTCGAGAGACAATATGGACCGTTAAACAAAACAGGAAACCCAGAATATCGATCCGCTCGTGATTCCCTTGGTCATGGAACTCACACAGCTTCCACGGCTGTGGGTTCGCGGGCTAAGGATGCAAGTTTATTTGGTTTTGCTCTGGGCATTGCACGGGGAGGATCCCCCAGGGCTCGTCTAGCTGTGTACAAAATATGCTGGAACAGAAATTTTGACGGAAGGTGCACTGAAGAAGACATATTAGCAGCTTTTGATGAGGCACTGCACGATGGAGTGCACATCATATCGGCTTCTTTTGGTCTAAGGCCACCATTGTTGCCATTTTTTAAGTCCAGTTCCGGTATTGGTTCGTTTCATGCCATGCAATTGGGTGTTCCTGTTGTATTTTCGGCAGGTAACAACGGCCCTGATCCATCTCTTGTCGGAAATGTGAATCCATGGAGCATCTGTGTAGCCGCCTCCACTATTGACAGACGTTTTCCGACCAAGATAATGTTGGATGACATCATCTCTTTCATGGTAATTTACCAAATTAATTTTGTTTTTAAACCGACTTTCATTACAAAGCAACGCTGCAAACCACAGGCAAGATGAAGAGAGGAATACAATTCGTGTTGGTTGGAAAAAAATAGCAAAAGAAGCAAGTAAATTTATACAACATAATTACAATTAAGCACTTAATCAGACATATATACCTATGTCATTTTATCATCGTGTGTTTTTAAGTAGTAGTTATTTTATTATTATAATCAAAGAGTAATCATCATATACACTGTTAATTGTTTGTCAATTTTTCACTTTGGTCATTAAACTTTTTTCTGATTACAAATTAGTCACTCAACTTCAAGTTTATTTCAACACGAGCCGTCAAATATACATAGCTAGCTGATTTTGACTAATTTAATATTTTAAATGTCTAGGTTTTTTTTTTTTTTTTTTCCGTCTAGTTGTGCAAACGTGTTTCACAAATTGATTTTGAGTTATGGGATAGGAAATCTTGCTTAAAATATAGGTCGTGAAATCTTCCTCAAATACATTAAGAAGAACTATACAAAAGATAAAAATAAAATAATCTCCTCTCTTTCAATATTGAATCTATTGGATAAACTTTCATTTCGAAATTTCACGAGCATTTTCAATTAATAAAATATATCCATTTTGCTATATGATAATGTCTTCATGACTAGATACATGATCGTGTGATATTAGGTGACTAACATTGTTTAAACCCAACTAATTTGGGATAAATTTTATAGATCATATAAATACTTGACATTTTAGACAATCATATGGCCTTTATTAATATTGACCATTGTATTTTACAGGATAATGATACATTTTAATAATTACTAACTAGTAATTATTAATTAACTCTTTGTTTATCTTCCATTTATATTAATTTGCAGGGTGAAGGTTTGATAGCCAAAAAAGTAACAGGAAAACTGGCAGCAGCTAAGAGTTACTTTTATGGAGGGTTGGTGGCATCTCCCCCTACTACTTCAATTAATTTTTTTGTATGTTAATTATAAGCAACTAGTTTGACGTATTTATATCAATCGAGGTGGGTTCAGGGTTTGCCACTCGGAGAATTTGAGGAACAAGTCGGCCACAGGTAAGGTAATTTTGTGCTTCTCTGGACAGGTGATGAGCGAAGATGCAGAGGCAGCTGTAAGACGAGCCAATGCAGTGGGGTTGATATTTGTTCTGCCATTGACTAGGCCAATTGCTGCAGCTAGCATCATTCCTGTTGTACACATTGATTTTATCCAAGGGACTCAAATTGACCACTATCTTGCTCTGTCAGTCAAGTCAGTACTTCATCGGCAAACCATTTAAAATCTTTTTGGTTAACTTATTGTCGTTCAATTGTCTAATAGAAGTCTAACATGAGTGGCCTACATGCAACTTGAAGACTCCCTATTGTAGAGATATTACCAAGTGCAACCGCCATCAGAAGTCCACCAGCGCCAATAGTTTCAGATTTTTCTTCTAGAGGACCAAGCTCTATTTCCCCTGATTTTCTTAAGGTACCCTGAAATTAGTGGTATTATATTTTTGAAAAAGTAGTGTTTGTCTTTCACAAAATCCTTGTCTAATCTAACTTATTCATGAACACATACGAAACTTATAGCCAGACATAAGTGCGCCGGGGATCAACATATTAGCAGCATGGCCTCCCAACATTTCTCCCACTGTTTTTTCAACAGACACACGGTCCGTGGTTTGGAATTTTCAATCAGGGACATCAATGTCATGCCCTCATGTAACTGGTATTATTGCCATTATCAAATCTGCACATCCAGACTGGTCTCCTGCTGCGATTAGATCTGCTCTGATCACTACTGGTAAATAATTCAATAAAAAGAGAACAATTCCGCAAAAGGAATTTTCTTGACTAATTTCTTGGCTTTATGTTGTTCACTGTAGCATACCAAACAGACATAACCGGTGACAGTATACAAGTTGGAGCAACAACAAAGGCTAGCGATCCATTTGACATTGGTGCCGGACATGTAAACCCATTGAAAGCAATCGATCCAGGACTAATCTATGACATGAACACTAGAGACTACATTATTTTTCTCTGTAATAGTGGTTATACAGAGGATCTGATTAAAGCTATGGTTATCTGCCCATTTAGTACATGTGCCAGCTGCCCAGAAAAATATGAACCAAATACCAACATAAATTACCCATCCATAAGTGTACCCAATCTCCAGTGTGAAACAACGATCAAAAGGACTGTTCAGAATGTTGGACATAAGAAGACAGCCATATACTTTGCGAGAACTGTAAATCCCAATGGGGTGGAGGTTGAGGTTTGGCCAAGAATCTTAATATTCTCACCTTTCAAGGAAGAAAATACGTATTTCGTTACCCTTAAACCGGTGAAGGCATCTCGAGGGCGATATGATTTTGGTTCTATAACATGGTCTGATGGTTTTCATTATGTTAGAAGTCCTCTGGTTGTTCAGCTCAACACTGTTGCTACTACCGCTCCAGAGGTTGAGGCTTTCTGATACTTGCTACACCAAAATATTTATCCACATTTTTCGCTAACAAATAAATTTTCATCTGATCTGGATTTGAGGCTAGCTTTGAGGATAAATTTTCATCTGATCTGGATTTGAGGCTAGCTTTGAGGATAAACTCTAGCCTTTTCCTTTTTTATTGAATAATAAAATACTAAAAATCCTTTTAGAGTCCGTTCATGCTATAAGTTCTTTCTAAGAATTTCGCTTTCAAAGAGTTCTTTTCAAACAAATTAATCCATCCCAAGTAATGGGAATATGCTTATCCTTTATGAAATTATACTGTAACAATATAATAGGAGAGCTCTTTTCTCCTATCAAAATTGCTTCAATAATGCACACACAAGTGTGAAGAGAACGTCAGCGTATAATGGCTAGTGCTACTCCTCTTAATAAGATCGATATTTTAAATTGGAACCACAAGTCTTATATGCATATTTGGATAAATAAAAGCTTGTAATTTGTTTTGCTTGTGTATACTTTTACTTTGCACTGCATACAGCTATCTTTCAATTAAGTAATGCAGTATGAAACTTTTTAATTTGTAATTTCAGTTAGCCTTTGTTTGATGGCCATTATTTAGCAAAAACAAAGTGTTGAATAGTGAATTTTTTGAGAATATGTGGTCAAAAAGTAAGAAAAATTTTAAGTTTACATTCAAAATATTTTATTGTGTGATGAGAAAGCGTTTTATGATTATTGAGCCCAATATGTTTTATTTTACATTCCCGCTAGATGTACAAAGTTGGTTGACAAAGTAGGTTCACAAAGTGACGTGGCATTATTGTTAAAAAATAAAAGCAAAAAAAAAAAAAAAAAAA
>CAIGRN010130043.1:0-10760 GCA_903798345.1 Fraxinus anomala
CAAATATTATTTTACAAAAAAATATGTATATCTGCTTGGCCCAAGTTCAAGCCCAGCCCAAGCCCACGACCCGTGCCGTGCCGAGCCGAGCTGAGCCGACCGATCGGACGGACGGCGACGGGCGTGCGTGTGGGCTTTGGCCCAACCTACTAGCATATATATTTTTCCCCCCTTCAAAAACTATTGGTACACATTGGGGCCCAAACTCAAGTCTCAAACTTGAACAATATAAAGTGGTTTATATTCTTCTAACACTCCTATGTGGGATTGGCACTTTTTCAATTTTCCACCAATTATTATTCCAATTTATTTTAACTTCAAATGGTCATTTTTTGGCCTTAATTTCTCATTCACCTTAAATTGGTTTTGAGAAAATAAATATACTACATTAATCTACTCATGGAGTAGAACATATTCGGCCAAAAAAAATTATGTCCAACNTCTAATTTCCCATCAATTTTTATTCCCAATTTATTTCAACTTCAAGTGGTCATTTTTTGGCCTTAATTTCCATTTACCATATATTGGTTTTGAGAAAATAAATACATTACATTAATCTACTCATGGAGTAGAACATATTCGGCCAAAAAAAATTATGTCCAACTAACGGGACCTACTAAAATAATTGGTCAAAAGTTGGTCAAACCAACTAATAAACTCAATTTTCCAACAAGAGGTTGGGACGATTTCAAAGAAGGTCGAGATGCCCCTATAGCTGGGAACCAGTAGTTGCATCTTGAGATCAGATGTTCTGAAGTATCGTGCTTTTCTCTAAGGTAACCTATTCATGATATGGAGCATGTTTGGCAAAGTTTAAATTTTAATATAGGTTGGTTAGATATATTTATTATCTACACATTTCACAAACTTACTATTACTATACACTTATGCCACATATTCACTAGAACCACAGCTTAGAGCATAGTGTCATATCACCTTCAAATGTTTACGTGGCAAGAAAATGGGGAATGAGTTCAGCTGGCCTCACTCACAATGTTTTTGTTCAAAAGGCCTTTGACCAAATTCATAAAAATAAAAGATTTTTACTTGTTTAAAAATTGCAAAAGTCCACTTTACCCTTCCTTTAATAACCAAATAAAGGAACAATTTTGCTTTTTCCCCTTCATTCACGCTCACGTAAACCCTTCTTCTTTCCCTAAATTCTCAATTACAAAATCAAATCTTTTTCTTCCTTCTTCAAATTCCCAAACACTTCTCATTGAAGTAAAAAATAGTGTCTCATTCTTTTGAGGTCGAAGATAGTGCTAATCTTAAAGTGAACAATTTTGTTTTTCAAGAGTTAAATTCGAAATCTAGCTTCCGTGTTTCCAAAAAAACGACGGGTTCACAGTTGGAAAAACTGATGTAAGTTTTCAAACAATAAGGAGTTCTCTGTATAGTGTTCAAACTGTGTTCAATTCCATCCGTGCATATTCTTTTTTTTTTTTTTTTTGTTGTTGAATCCCTCTATTGAGTTTTTATTGATTTTGACTCTATATTGAAGATTAAATATTTTGATATTAAAAAATTTGTGCATGTTTCATCATCATGACAAGAATTTTTTTTACCTACTTGAATTCTATTTGCTTATTTCAGTTAAGATCACATGAGAGTTTCTATATTGTATAAATATAGACACACTAATGGATTACAGTCGAGCTTTAGGCTGCTCAATCTGAGCTCAGTACCATAATCAATTTTAGGAGTCCTCGGTTGTTTGAGTTGAATTTTGAACTAGCTACTAATGAGCTAACTCTGAGTCAAGTTTAAGGACCATCAGCCTTCTGTTTACACTCCAATGTACACATATATGTTCAAGAACTCAACAGAAAGAGAATTTGTAAATTACCCAATGTGATAACTAAATAGAAAATTGGACAGGGAAGCCCTTCACCACTACCATTTTCAGTTACTAATTATTTTTTTCATCTGCCCAGTTCCAACAAGGAGAATGAGTTCAAATGGCTACACATATATCTAGAACTAATCGTTTTAGATTAATACCCTAGATAGTCACTAAACTTTCCCAAAAATTCTCAGGAGGTCACCGAATTTCAAAAGTTCTTTAATTAGTCACTGAACTTTGCAAAAAGATCCTAGGAGGTTACCGAAATTCAAAACTTCCCTAAATAGTCATTGAACTTTGCCAAAACTTCCCTAGATAGTCACTCAACTTTGCAAAAAATTCCTAAGAGGTCACTGAACTATTTATGTATGGTGTCTAAATTTGTAAAGTTTGGTGACCTCTTGAGAATTTTTGGCAAAGTTCAGTGACTATTTAGGGAAGTTTTGAAGTTCGGTGACCTCCTAGGAACTTTTTACAAAGTTTAGTGACTAATTAGGGAACTTTTAAAGTTCAGTGACCTCCTAGAAATTTTTGAGAAAGTTTAGTGACTATCTAAGGTTTTAACTCAATCGTTTCCTCAATAGTTTAGGTCAATGATAATCGAGCTATTAGCTGCTGTTGGTAGAAAGTTCATTAGTTGCATAGGAATTAACTAGATATGTTTTGAATGGGGGGAATGAGTTCAAATATTTTGTTGTGAAGTACTACAGTGTTTGCAATCTGTATAAAATTTATTTTATCTTATTGAAAATATGTATGTTTAACTTGGTTTATATAGCTTATGCATCTTGTTCGCATGTACTTTACTGGCATCAGTTCTAATATTTGTACATGTTTTATAATTTGCAGTGCTATGGAGAAGATTGAAGTTGACGCTACAATTACAACAAGATATAGACTGCAGGTAGTACAAGATGTTTATGAGAAACNGCTACAATTACAACAAGATATAGATTGCAGGTAGTACAAGATGTTTATGAGAAACTGGATACAAAGTACAAAAAAAGCTCTGTGAGAGCTACTTCGGACCTCTTCTTAGATTGAGGAATATAACACTGGCTTCACAAGTTATACATCAATTATTATTGTGAAAGATGAAGAACAGCAAAAAAGAAGAAGTATGGTTTAAAATAGGAGACAAACGAGCAAGATTTGGATTAGAAGAATTTATTTTGGTGACGGGCTTAAATGCGGGTAGTGATAACAATGTAGATAAGACTTTCGGGCCGAATGTTGGATCGTGAAAGAATATTTTAAGAAAAGTGTGGGGAAGATTACGAAAGGAGATGCTTACAATGCATTTGTATGTTGCAAGAAAAGAAAGAGCGATAAGTATAAGTTGGGATTGATTGTAATCTTGGCGTACGTCTTGTGAGCCATGGAGGAAAACACCTTCATTGATTTATGGTGGTTGGACTTGGTGAATGATCTGGACAGGTTCGAGAAATATCCATGGGGAAAGTTTTCATTTGAATACACGATGAATGTATTCAAACGTGAAATGGGAAGTAAATTGAAAATTTTGGATGTCGGAGAAGAGTCACGTTGTCGGTATTCGTTGCATTCCTTTCCCCTTTCTATAATGGTATGAACAAACAATACATTTGACTTGTATTATTTTTTTATATATAAATTATTGTCGTGAGATAATAATGTTTTCTTTGCAATAGGTTTGGGCATTTGAGGCGATTCCAACATTGGGAATGAAGTTTGCTACGAAACATCCGGATGCAATTCCAAGAATAGTCGCTTGGAAAATGCCGAAGAGGTTAGTGTCTGCCACCATTGATAATGTGTTGAAATCGAAAGAGGTAAATTGCCATTTTTTAAAAGTTTAATAGAACAACTTGTAGAATTAGTTAAACGAATGAATAATGATTTGCACGATATAATATTTGCAGTTGGAGGTTTATTCTAAATTGATTCCCACTGAACTCGATCTCCAGGAGGTCTATGGGAAAGAGTTGACACCGATCGTGGGAGAAGTTGAGAGTGCTTCACACCATTCTGATGGAGATGAGGCTGAGCATGATGCCGAGCCACATTATGCATTATATCAGAACTCTCCTAGTGCATCTCAACCTCCACCCGTTTCTCATGAGCTCAACATAGTGGATTTTTTGAGAGTCGAAATGGAAAAACTCGAGGGAAGGCTACAAGCAGTCATATCAACTCGATTTGATCGGGTGGAGAAAAAGGTTGACATGTTGATTGAATTGGTCATGACGGGTCGATTTCATTCAGGGACTAGTGTGTTGATGGTGCCACTAGTAGCACAGTGGATGTACCAGAAGCTTAACTGAAGGATGGGTTGGGAAATGAGGCTGGATTTGATGATACGACGAATGTACCTGTAGATGAAAGAAATGTGGAAGAGTTTGTGAATAACCCAAAGTTGGAAGAGGAGGTTATATGGGAGACTGAAGGAGGGAATGGAGCCGATGTTGGATCTGGGGATGGTATGGAAGAGCAAGAAAAGGAAAAAATAGTCGAAGAGGATGTTGAAAAAGAAACAATAGTAGATAATGAGCATCTTGATATGGAGAAATGTTCCGCTGATTTTGTGACGCCCAAAAAACTCGAAGTGGATGTGAATGAATCCACTCCAGGTACTTAAAAATTAGTTTGATGTACAAATTCATGCAATTACAAAATCCTAATTAAATCAATTTTAGATTTCTAATTGTTGGTATTTGCAATACATAGGCTACAGTATACAGATTGATGAGGTAGGGTATGATTCATCAAAAGGACGGGGGCGTCGTTCAAAGAGAAAAGCCCGCTTACTGTGTTCTCCCTTCACGGATTCACAAAGAGGAGAAAGTTGTCGAATGTCAACGTATATGATCCTTATTGAAAGGTGGATCCTGTGAAGGTTGAAGCTCTTCAGAAATGGATGGAAACTGCATCTCAAGCGTAAGTTATTACCAATAGTTGCAAGTACATATGAAGGGAATGATATTATTACAAAAACATAACTTTGTGTTGATTTTGTTGTATGCGCAGTGAAGTTATTCCTTTGCGGTTTTATGATGTCCAAGCAAAAAATTTGTCAGACGGGTTGAATGTGGAGGGTTGGCTTACTGGAAGTGTAAGTAATCAAATGTTAATGATTGTACAATAACATTAGATATAAATTTAGTTTATAAGAATTGGTACTTTGTGCATATTGTCAATGAGCCCCTTTACCAAGTACAAGAAAGGGCTCTCAAATTTAAAAAATTATTCCAGCAAGACTGTAGCATCTTGGACACTTACTTCCACCAATTTTTTTAAATGCACATGGAAAGTTACAACGGAATAAAGAGCTCAAGTTCAGTAAGAGTCTACTAAATTACATGAAAGGAGTTACTCCAAAACTCGGTAAACCTTGAAAGGATTACAGATATATGTATGTTCTTTGCTGTGCTGGCAATCTATTGGTTCGCTCTTCAAATCGACTTGGATGAAAGAAAAATTGTCATGTTCGATAGCCTAAAGGGTCACATTCATAGGGTTCAGTTGGAAGCTTACATTCTACCTCTACAGGAGATTATTTCGTTGCTAATAAAATTTCACGTGACAAGTGAAGAAGAATACAACACGTTGAAGTTTTAATTCGTGAAGGTTAAAGATGTTCCCCAACAAATGAATGGGTAAGATTGAGTAATTTCATAATTGATAGTGCTATAATATTTGAAATGTTCATAATTAATACAAAAGCAACATAACTACTTTGTAGATCTGATGCGGGATATTAGCACTAAAGTACATAGAATTTCTGCAAGCGAATATGGATGTAAATGCAATTCGCTTGGATTACGTACCCATATGGCGGAAGAAATTGGCTGCAGAGTTGTTGGCATGGGACTTCGAGCCATATATTGTGTTTTGCCTCATTTATTGATGTCGGTAGTGACCTTGTTATTAGGCATGAAGTTGTTGCTACATTCATTGGTGTTCATGATTTTGTTGGAGTCGTTGAAATTGGCTGTTGAGTTGTTTTATTATTGATATCGTATGTGACACAAAGTATTTGATATCATCCTATCACAAAATTATATTTATTGACATGCTAATTTTCGTTACGATATGGACATCCTTCATGTAATAAAAAACGACTTCAATATCATTTCAGTATGAAATACACACTGCTTCACTGATTTTCGTAATGATATTGAAATCATTTTTGTAACAAGAAAACGACTTGGATATCGTTTTATTATGAAATACATACTAACTTTCATAACGATATGGACATCGTTCCTGTAATAAAAAACGACTTCAATATCATTTCAGCATGAAATACACACTGCTTCACTAATTTTCGTAACGATATTGAAATCATTTTTGTAACAAGAAAATGACTTGGATTTCGTTTTAGTATGAAATACACACTAACTTTCGTAACGATATGGACATCGTTCATGTAATAAAAAATGACTTCAATATCGTTTCAGCATGAAATACACACTGCTTCACTGATTTTCGTAACGATATTGAAATTGTTTTTGTAATAAGAAAACGACTTGGATATCGTTTTAGTATGAAATACACGCTAAATTTCGTAACGATATGGACATCGTTCCTGTAATAAAAAATGACTTCAATATCATTTCAGTATAAAATACACACTGCTTCACTGATTTTCGTAACGATATTGAAATCATTTTTGTAATAATAAAACAACTTGGATATCGTTTTAATATGAAATACACGGTAATTTTCGTAACGATGTTGAAATCGTTTCCGTAATAGATGAACGACTTCTATTTCATTTCAGTACGAAATACACATTGCTTCACTGATTTTCGTAACGATATTTAAATCGTTCCCTTAACAAACAAATGACTTGGATATCGTTTCAGTATGAAATACACGCTGATTTTCGTAACGATATGGACATCGTTCCTGTAATAAAAACAACTTCAATATCATTTTTGTATGAGATACACATTGCTTCACTGAGTTTCATAATGATGTTGAAATTGTTCCCGTAACAAAGTAACGATGTTCATATCGTTCCGGTACAAATTTGTCAAGGTGGAACTCCTTTTAATCATCGTAACTAGAACGAAAAAGATGTCGTTTCTTCCCATACAAAACGACAATTATGTCGTTGTAGTGTCAAACCCACAAAACAAAGCAATGACGTCCATATCGTTTCAATACAAATTGGTCGAGTTGGAACTCGTTTCAATCAAAATCATAACTAGAACGACATAAATGTCGTTTCTTCACATATAAAACGACAAAGATATCATTATAATGTCAAACCTATGAAATAAAGTAACGATGTTCATATCGTTTCAGTCAAAAACGTAACTAGAACGACATATATGTCGTTTCTTTTTACAGACAACAAGAATTATATCTAAAAAATTACGATTTGATCATCCTCGACCACCCGACATGCATCCGCCGTACGTGTGACGACAAAAATAGCTCATCGAGTGAATTTGATCTCACTTAATGGAAACTAGGGGAACATTTGTGTTTCTATTGTTGTCTGCCACCTTCGAATTATTTTAATAGAAAGAAAATATCTCCGTTCGCTCTATCTGAGCCATTTGAGTGCTATTAGCCAACTTGATGCTATCTTTTGGTCATCATTCGTATGTCGAAGGTATGTCGAATGATCCACCTCTCTATAAGGATCATATACGTCGATATACATCTCATTTTCTACTAAAAGAAACGATACAAATGTCGTTATAGTTACGATTTTGACTGAAACGAGTTCCAGCTCGACCAAGTTGTAATGAAATGACATGGATGTTGTTACTTTATTTCGTGGGTTTGACACTGCAACAACATCATTGTCGTTTCATATGAGAAGACACTACATATATGGCGTTCTAGTTACGATATTGACTGAAACGAGTTTCAACTCGAACAATTTGTACTAAAATAATATGGACGTTTTTTTACTTTATTTCCTGGGTTTGACATTACAACGATATCTTTGTTGTTTTATATGTGAAGAAATGACATATGTTGTTCTAGTTATGATTTTGACTGAAACGAGTTCCAACTCGACCAATTTGTATTGGAACGATATGGACGTCATTATTTTGTTTCGTGGGTTTGACACTACAACGACATTGTTGTCGTTTTATATGGGAAGAAACGACATCTATGTCTTTCTAGTTACGATGACTAAAAGGAGTTCCAACTCGACAAATTTGTATTGGAACGATATGGTCGTCGTTACTTTGTTACGGGAACAATTTCAACATCGTTATGAAACTCAGTGAAGCAGTATGTATTTCATACTGAAATGATATTGAAGTCATTTTTTATTACAGGAACGATGTTCATATCGTTACGAAAATTAGCGTGTATTTCATACTGAAACGATATACAAGTCATTTTTTTTGTTACGGGAACAAGTTCAATATCGTTACAAAAATCAATGAAGCAGTGTGTATTTCATACTGAAACGATATAGAAGTAGTTTGTCTATTATGGAAATGATTTCAATATCGTTATGAAAATAAGTGAAGTAGTGTGTATTTCATACTGAAACAATATCTAAGTCATTTTTTATTACAGGAATGATGTCCATATCGTTATGAAAATCAGCGTGTATTTCATACTGAAACGATATTCAAGTCGTTTGTTTGTTACGGGAATGATTTAAATATCTTTACGAAAATCAGTGAAGCAGTGTGTATTTCATACTGAAACGAGATTCAAGTCATTTTTTGTTACAGGAATGAGTTCAATATCGTTATGAAAATAAGTTCACTTTTCATATTGGAACGATATCTATATCGTTTTTGTAATGCAGGAATGATTTCAATGTCATTTCCATTTAATGTGGGATAAAATAAATACGAAAACGTAAAATGACGTAATGTCATTTCAATAGTACAAAAGCATTTTTATAGCACAATGATTACAAGATTTAATAACTCATCATGTGCTTCGAATACGAGGTGTACACTTCTCTCCGACTGATCTTTTTCTCTTTTTTTATGGTCGCCCTCCTTGTTTTCATGTCAATGGTGGAAATACTTCCCTAGACATTACATGCTTGAGAATTCGCCATTCAACCTTATTTTGCATAGGGTATACGAATATAGAATATATTTGCTACCAACAAATATTAGTATAAAATTGGCTACATAGATTATAGCCTTCATCTCCTTTAAACCTTACAGCAGTAATTGCATCGCGCATGGGAACTTGTCTAGATCAAATTTTCTACACGTACAGGTCTTTTCATCTAAATCCACAAAGTGGTGTTCTAAACTGTCACCAACTTGATAAATGTCTGGAGATACCCGATTTACCTCCAATCCATTTGATTCATTATATTTCATGCACATCTTTTTCTCTAAAGGTGGCGTAAGGTGGGTCACACATTTTTTTCACTTTAACGTGTCTTTCATAAAACCACCTTTGTAGTGTCTCTCGAATATATTCAATCAAACCAACTATGGAAAATTCTCGAGCACTCTTCAACAAACCTTTTAGGGATTCCGCATTATTCATGGTCATGATATTGTATTCCTGTAAAATTTGCTCTAACCCAATAATGAAAATCTTCTTCTAATAGGTACTCTTTGATGGACTTCTTTTTACTGCATTGAGTTGCCATGTTGGACTCAAATTCTGTTACGGTATAAACCTCTGAAGTTCCCCTAAATAAAATTGCAAGATCACTTCGTGGAAAATTTGTCTTCAAGTTCTTTTGCAGGTGATATGTGCAATTACCATGATGAGTAAAATGAAAAATATTTCTAACTCCATTTTTAATACATGTTGCACGATCAGAAATAATCACAAGCTCATCTGTATCACCTGTTATTAACCGCAACTTCTGAAAGAACCAAGTCCAGGATTCATCATTCTCCGAATCAACGACTCTATGTGCGAGTGGAACTATTTGAAAATTTGCACCTTGACATGTTGCTACTAGTAGAGTACCTTTCATTCTCGATTTAAGGAATGTACCATCTACAGAAATTACCCTTCGCATTGAGTTGAGAAATCTACGTATACTTGGTCCCAATCCCAAAAAAAAGTACTTGAAGCGTCGATCATCAGTAGTATGAATGAATGTTAGCGTACCAGGATTTTGCATCTCCAAAACATGACAATATGCTGGTAATTTCGCATAATTCTCAAGGGGTTTTCCACGGATCAGTCTACAAGTAAAATGTTTAGCCATATACAGCTTTAGTATAGCTTACGGTTATGCAGAACTCTCGACGAATGTCATTAATGATGTCCCTTGATCTATAAACTCGGTTGGCATCTTGATACTTCGGGGCGATGTGGTTTCCAATGATCATATATGAAGCATTCATATGGTCTCTGGGACGAATGCTCATGGAGTAAGAGTGATGACCATTATACTTTCGAACTTCGAAAATAGGACTTTTTGCGATCTTGGTTGCTCGCAACCGTCACTTGCAATTTTCATCGATACAAACAATTGTATAAGTGATCTTATTCAACTTATTAACTTTGTATTCAAAGTGACATTTTACAGCTAGCAACTGCAATTTTGATATTAGGTCATATTTCAATGTAAACAACTAGTTCACTTGAACATCTTCGTTTTCTGGAATTCTTACTGATATCTCACAACAAAGCGAACTTGCATTTGAAAGTCATTAATGATGTCCCTTGGTCTATAAACTCGGTTGGCATCTTGATACTTCGGGGCGATGTGGTTTCCAATGATCATATATGAAGCATTCATATGGTCTCTGCGACGAATGCTCATGGAGTAAGAGTGATGACCATTATACTTTTGAACTTCGAAAATAGGACTTTTTGCGATTTTGGTTGCTCGCAACCGCCATTTGCAATTTTCATCGATACAAACAATTGTATAAGTGATCTTATTCGACTTATTAACTTTGTATTCAAAGTGACATTTTACAGCTAGCAATTACAATTTTGATATTAGGTCATATTT
>CAIGRN010130056.1:0-38661 GCA_903798345.1 Fraxinus anomala
AACTAAAAAAAAAAAAAAAAAAAGTTTTCGCGGCCCCCCCCCCCCCCCCCCCCCCTCTATTTCCCTCTTTTTTCTTCACTTGCCAATTGTTATTAGACATTAGTCTATGCACTCGAGTCTCGAGTCCACCCACACCACATATTGACCCATCATTCTTAAGCAAACCGAGTCCTGAACTCCACATTTCCTCACAAATACCATTTTTTTTATAAAGAGCAAGAAACGCGAAATCATCAATAGCCATGGATTTTCAGATCTATGGCTTCTGCACAATCTTCAGTTTTCTTATTCTCGCAAGTTCTGCATTGCAACAAAATCCACCGGCCCAGATAAACTCCAACTCGGTTCTCGTAGCCCTTTTGGATTCTCATTACACTGAGCTCTCTGAACTGGTTGAAAAGGCACTTCTGTTACAGACTCTTGAAGGAGCTGTGTCGAAGCATAATATTACAATCTTTGCGCCTAAAAATGAGGCCTTGGAACGAGATTTGGACCCTGAGTTTAAACAGTTTTTGCTTGAGCCGAGGAATCTGAAATCCCTCCAAAATCTGCTGCTTTTTCATATGATTCCAACTCGCATTGAGTCTAACCATTGGCCTGTGGAGATGAACAAACCTGCTCATCACACCAGTCTTTGCCGTGATGCATTTGATGAAAAAATTCACTTAATTGAGAAAAATGGAGAGAAACTTGTGGGCGAGGCGAGGATTATTAAAGCAGATGATGTTGTTCGCCCCGATGGGATTATCCACGGCATTGAAAGACTATTGGTTCCCAAATCTGTGCAACAAGATTTCAATACCAGGCGCAGTTTAAGGTCAATTTCTGCAGTACTACCAGAGGGAGCACCAGAAGTTGACCCAAGAACCCACAGGCTAAAGAAACCCGCGTCCCCGGTTCCTGCCGGCGCGCCTCCGGTTTTGCCCATTTTCGACGCAATGGCTCCCGGTCCATCTCTTGCACCGGCACCTGCTCCGGGTCCTGGCGGACACCACCATCATTTCGACGGGGAAAGTCAAGTGAAGGATTTCATCCAAACTCTCTTGCATTACGGTGGCTATAACGAAATGGCCGATATTCTGGTCAATCTCACATCGCTAGCTTCTGAAATGGGAAGATTAATATCAGAAGGGTATGTGCTTACAGTTTTGGCACCAAATGATGAAGCCATGGCGAAATTAACTACAGATCAGTTGAGCGAACCTGGTGCGCCCGAGCAAATAATGTATTATCATCTGATTCCCGAGTACCAAACCGAAGAAAGTATGTACAATTCAGTGAGGAGATTTGGGAAGGTGAGATATGATACACTGAGATTACCACACAAAGTGCTGGCTGAAGAAGCTGATGGTTCAGTGAAATTTGGACAAGGAGAAGCCTCTGCATATTTATTTGATCCTGATATATACATAGATGGAAGAATTTCTGTACAGGGAATTGATGGGGTTTTGTTCCCGCTTCAAGAAATCAAACCTGCTCCTCCTAAACCTACCCCTGTTGCTAAGGTTGCCTCAAACCAAAGACGAGGTATGTTAATATTATGTTGTCCTGTTGTTTAAATCTTGATTTGACTTGTGCAAATTGTGGGTTTTGTGAGTTTTGCTGAGTTTTTGCCATTCCATGTTAATTATAAGGGTTTTGCCATACTAGACACTTGGTGTACACTTCGCTCACAATAGGGAGGTCACGAATTTTTTATTGAACATGGACCCTCCCTCTTTTGTAAGGGGGTGTACACCGGGACGTCAAATCCGATATGCAAATAGCAAAACTCTAATTATAATGCTTAGTTATCAACTGTACTCGATCGGACTGGATTGGACTTGACAACCCACTCTAATGTCCAATACTAGTGTCCATCCTACCTATCGAATATGGGCTCGTTTGAAAGGGTTTTTGCTTTTATATTTGTATTTTGTAGAAGAGTTCCTAAGGTCAGCATGTTTAGAAGAGTTTTTTAGTTTCAAAAGCAGTTTTTGACTTTTTAAAAACTCTACCAAACTGGCCCTTAGAGCATTGTCTAGCTTTACAATTGGGTTTTCAATTAAGCTTTGAGATGGTGAAATAGTAATTTACTTCAGGGTTAAATGCATAAGAGGGGTATGGTTTATTCAATGGATTCAAGAGCAACACACAAGAAACTTAGAATTAGTAAAATTATCAATGGTATGCATTATGGTTGAATGATTATTATTTTATGTTTTACAATGACAAAAAAGAAATATTCGGGTATTGTTATTTGATTACGATGTTTCTTCTTTTTTTAATATGTGATAGCAAATCTCGACCGAGATTTTAAATTTGTTAGCTTGAAAAGATGTTTTTCTAGTTTTTGAAGTGTATTTGATTAAACTTGTGTACTTTGTTAGTTTATTCTATGATTTTTGCAGGAATTGACTAATATCTGAAATTTGTTTCTATAATATACAGGGAAATTGTTGGAAGTAGCATGCACATTGCTTGGGGTCTGTTATTAAATTTTTATACTCAAAAATATTAAAAAGAAAAGGAAAGGAAGGAAAAACTAATGCAGAAAGGGTGAGTATACATCAAATTACTTATTTTTCTGAAATTTAATGGGATTATACTGAAAATAAGTTGTTCTATCATTTGGCAGGATGAGCACGTGCAAAAGAACCCCACAGAAGAGTTAGGTTTTGTTTGTGATTTTGTTATAAATACTGTAAATTACATATCCATTTTTTTATTTGTATTTAAAGTTTGTTCCACCGACAGTGCGCGCAAAATATCCACGGGTGATTTGCTTTTTCTTGCTTGTACCTTTTTGTGCACCCAAACCAACTCTTGTGACTCGATTTTTAATCGGATAATTACACTTGTTTAGGGGATTTCCTCCCGTACAAGTGTCAATCTCCCTGTACATATACATATAGCACGTTCCTTTTTAATCACTTTTTGTTAGCACACTATTGACAACAATTGATAAATTTTGTTACACGTCTCTCTTCATAATACAAATTGGTCAATGCTAGGGAGACAAGTGTCTCCCGGCCATGTACATGGGGAAATCCCCTACACAAGTAGCACGTTCTGTTTTAATCACACTTTTTGTTAGCACACTATTGACAACAGTCGATAAATTTTGTCATGCCTCTCTTCATAATACAAATTTTGTGCAAGAAAAAATAGTAATTCAGGTAGTCGGTCAAATTATCTTGATTGAGATTCCAATTTGGCTTCTTTTTTCTTTTTGACAGAAGGTTCGACTGTGGCTCTTAAAAAGTATTAAAGTAAAAGATGGGTGATTCTCAATTATTTGGTTATAAAATGATTAATCACATCTCATCAAAGAGATGTGAAGTGGCACACATGGAATTATTTGCTGTGGGGACTTTGGAGCCATTGACTTCAATTTATTTTGTTCTTTGTTTAGGAATTGAGAAAGCTCCCAAATTTAAAAAGAATGCAATTTGATATTCCGAATTCCTTAGGCATTAAGCATGTGGGACCCACGGTTTGTGTTCTTCACTCGACCATCAAATGGCCGTAATGAAGTGGATACAAAAATGCAACAAAATATTCTTGACATATTATAAAGATCTAACTCATTGTGTACTGTCCGCTTTGGATAAGCATTTGCCTTTCTCACGAATTTCTTTTGTGTTTCTTAGAATTCGAATCCAAGATCTCTGCTTCATGAGAGATTTAAGTTGAATCCCGATACTAAAATGGGCAATACGTAATGATTAACGGCTTGGACACAAAAATTGGATCGTTAAACATATCATACAAAGGAGAGAGATATTCATACACAATTGAAGTAACATACTGTCAGCAATTGTATGCTGAAACTGAAAGGTCTACACATAGCATAAACTGATGCAGGAGCCTACTCAACTTGTTTATATTACAAAATCATATAAAAGAAAGGGTCTACAGTTTTTTGTTAACAAACTGGCATTGCCTCTCTAAATCCAATGTTAAAATTATTCTGTAGCCTCTTCCTACCTAAATCTGCATCTCCTTTCTGCATCATCGCCACAAACTCGTTATAATCTATTCGTCCATCCTGAAAAGAGAAAACACGACAGACCATTGTTAACATGGTGCAGTCGACCCCAAATAAAGATAATTTATTGATGGGACTTACGTTGTTTTGGTCAGCCTCTCGAATCATTTCTTCAAAGTGGACATCCTTTATGCCAAACTCTTCACAAGCCTTTTGAAGCTCATCTGGTGTAATGTAACCACTACCATCTTTATCAAAATATGAAAACGCCGTAAACAGATTATCTTCCTTCTCAATTTTGTTCAGATGCAATGTTGCAGCTATGAACTCGCCATAATCAATCGTACCATTGTTGTCAACATCTGCCTACATTGTTTCAAGAACATATACTGGAATTGAATAATCAAAACAAGAACTCTTCATTTTGCCTTAAATATCCCGAAGCTATGTGTAACATAAATTCATATTCTCCCTACTGACCCTAACGTACACAAGTATGAGACTGAAAATAATACTTACAGACTTCATCAAATCATATATCTCAGATTCATCAAGATTTGCTCCAAATCGTTTCAGTCCAGCCTTTAGTTCTTCAAAAGTAATATAACCACTGTTGTCTGTATCTATCATTTTGAACATTTCTTTTAGCCCTGCAATTTCTTCTTCTAAGAGACTTTCGGCAATAACCTATAATAGAAAAAAAAGTTGATTTTCAATATAGTAATACCAAAACAAAAAGGAAATAAGAATATAATTTGTTTTCCTATTTTAGAAACAAGTGTTGCATATGTGCATCAATAAGAAAGAAAATTCTCGGTTACTCAAGTATCAGTGTAAAAGTTTTGATAGTTCAAAGTTGACACGAACCCTAAGTTTTTGGTTGAACTTATAGAATACATACCCTAAGAGCCATTTTCTTAAGCTTATCCATAGCTGAAAACTGTGTCAACCGAGTCAAAACTGCAGAATCAAGAGGTTTATCCGGGGCTACTCCATCAACCTGCACCCAAGGGTGGCCTACAAGAAAACCAAATTTAGAATACTGAGTATAAGATGTAGCTGTGTACGAAAAAGTTCTGTGCTTACAAAATCATAAATTTATATTGTTTAGATTTTATATTGGCTCTAACCCAATCCAACTCAAGAACTCCAAAGTTCATTCTATACAGTTAGCAAATATTTTCAGGAAAAAGTTGGTAGACCTGGTTTCTTCCATAAGATTAACAAGGACTAAATGTTGATCTTAACAAAGTAAACAAGTAGCACGAATGTTATCTTGTAACAACATTAATATTCAGTCCAAAGAAATGCTTTACTCCTTGTGGTAATGTATAACTCATTTCACTTTCAGATACAAGATCCAATTATTTTGGAACACAGGGAGTTAGGTCATTTGCATCAGATAATATGTAAAAATAAACATAGAGTAACTTTGAAGTGAAAATTAATAATTGAGACTTACAAAGAACTTCATGAGCAGTCAACCGCCTTTTTGGATCCCTCACAAGCATTTTCTTCACTAGATCTTTGGCACTTTCAGAGATATTAGGCCAAGGATCTGATGAGAAATCAATATCACCATGCAAAACTTCTTCAAATATTTCTTGCTCACTTTCTGTACCAAATAGATTTAGAGAAGCATAAGAACTGTGAGTTTATAATTAAGAGGAATGTGAATTAAAGGGAAAAAGAAAACATTCTACATCTTACCTCCCCAAAATGAAGGCACGCCACAAAGAAGAATGTAAATCATCACGCCAGCGCTCCAGACATCCGCCTCTGGTCCATAACGCTTACAAAGCACTTCTGGAGCAACATAATACGGGCTACCAACCACATCAGTGAATATATCCCCTGTAGTGCTGAGCATTCATTAAGCAACCAAAGAAAGCATGGTCAAACATGCATAAATAAAAAGGCTTGGATAGTCCTGAATAAACTTGCGGGATGAAAAGCGTATAAAACATGATGATAGAAACAAAATCATTAAATTGTGATAAACTTGGAAATGCTGTCCCTCTAATACTCCATAAGCAAAAGTGCAATATGACTGGTTGTGACTGGAAGTTTATCGATGGATATGCTTACGCTTGCAAACTGAGTAGAATGACTGAACTTAAAATGCAGTCTTTTTAGAATCTAATCTGTCGTAACCTGAGAAAGTGATACTAATTTCAGTGAACAAAAACTATGTCAAATGAAAATCTCATGATCATGGTTTCCTTTCAACACAATCCTTAGTCAGCATTCGTCTAACATATAGCAAGACTATGATCCTAATTGCGACTCCCCTCTTATGTTCTACTAAGTGTACCGGTCAATTTGCTGGCAGGTGAAGAAAATTACAGAGCTGCAAGTACTTGCTGGATATGGTCCAGTATGATTTATATTTCTGTGATCATCTTCAAGCAGCTTATATTTGAGGATTAATGAGTTTCTGAAACTTTCATTACGATGGTGAGAACCTTGGGATGGGAAATGATTTGTATTCAAAAGGTAACGCTGGCGTATCCAAAGTACAAGGAAAATGATATCGCATTAAAAGATAATAGGACGTGACAATGTGACCAATAAGGAAAGAAATCTTAATAAAAATAATTAATATCCTTGATACTGCAGATAATGGATCATCTGGGAAAATGTGAGGGAGAGATTGAGAAAACAAAGTACAAGTAAAAAAAGATATTCACTTTCAGTCTAGAGATTATCAACATGAAAATTTGAAGGACAATTTTACTGTTTGATAAAATATTGATTATATGAAAGGTGTGAATGAATGAAAATTCAGCATGTAATGATATCCCTGCAAGCAAACATTTGGATTCGAACAACCATGTGTACATCTGCATGGAGAACATTTTTTTTCCAAGAATCCATTTACTCGGAACCAAGTCCATTTTAACTAATACGCATGGTGCCTAATATAGAACAGGCAAACAGGACCAGTATAAAATGAGTTCGTAAATAAGGTATATTGTACTAGCATTCTGGTGGGCATCTGTGAGATAGAACCTAATCATTCCTGTAACTCCATCAGTTTGGCAGTGTACTGCATTCCACTTGAATTAAACTTTTATTCCTAAAGCTTCCTTATTAACATCAAGTTGGATCCTGGAGAGGAAACAAACTCACTCTTTTTCCTTCCCACAGCTAACCATGCACCTCCTTCAGGGGACTTTATAGGAAAAGGTTTCTTGTAATCTTTATCTGACAACCAAGTATATAAGCAAAATTCCAATTCCACAAGAAACTTTTCAGTTCAATCGCCATCCTAAGCTAAAAAACCAATGTCCTTCAACTCATAAACAACAAATCGAGTATATTTCCATCAACCATCATCTTTTCATTAAGATATCTTGAAGTTCTAAAATCATAATTTCATCAACCTCTGCATTCTAATCTCTTGTCAACGCGTGATTTCTCTTGCATCCCAGATGCAACGGAGAAAGAAAAAATACAGCACACGTTTTTTTGAGCCAGAGAAAATCTAGCAGAGCCTTTCCACAATATATGGACTTCATCCACGCATGTTACAAAGAATGTTATTTTTATTGGTACTTTAGTGTCTATTATCTTGTCATGTTCCACAGCAATCCATCCGGTTGCTATTTAGTCTATTTCATGGATATTTAGTTAAATGTTTTATACTGAGACCTTGAACCAAAGTAGATTTGCAATCAGTCTAAGTTATATTAAACAGTGTAAGGTGGATATACCCACTGAGGATAATTGTCATTACTGATCATAGTGAACCAGTTTTAAAAACTGAAACTTCTCATGACCTAGGCAATTAGATGAAGCTATGAAGTTCTGATGCCAGTTTGTCAAAATCGCGAAGTATTCAACAAATAAAAGGTAAATTAGATAGAACTACGCAATAAGATGAAACCATTAGATGCAGGAACTTTACAGAAAAATCGAGAGATAAATGACTTTGGAACATACCTGGCTTGAAGAATATGGATAACCCAAAATCAATCGTCTTTATAGGAGAATCCTCCTCCTCATTGACAAATAGGAAATTCTCGGGCTTGAGATCACGGTGCATGACTCCCAAAGAATGGCAGGCTTCAATAACACCAACTATTCTCCTGGTAAGCTCGGCTGCTTGTTTCTCGGAATAATGTCCTCTTTTAACTATTCTGTCAAAGAGCTCCCCTCCTGCACACAATTCCATCACGACATGAACGGCCACAGCATCCTCATAAGCCGTTTTGATTGAAATGACATTTGGGTGCCCAGCCAAGTGATGCATGATCTCAATTTCTCTCCTCACATCCTCCACATCCTCCTGAGTCAACAATTTTCTCTTCGCAATAGATTTACATGCGTATTCTTTTCCAGTTGTCTTCTCCACACACAGAAACGTCGTCCCAAACTGCCCATGTCCCAGTTTTTGGCCCAAATTATAGTACTCCTTCAGGTGCCCTGTTTTGGTTCTTAGCACCGAGTCCACCTTAAGACCTGCACTCATCATTCTCTTAACATTGTGGGGTTTCTTGGGCTTTGGTGGATCCACTGGTTTCGGCTTGTCATTCTCTACCATGATCACCTGTTCCGGCTCAGGATTTTGAACCGGTTTTCTCTCATCAGTTTTGATTGCCTCTTCCCATTTTCTAGACTGAGGTGGTTTTTGATCTTCCATCACTACAATCACCATTGCCTCGGCTTGTGTGGGCTTTTCTGGTCGAAGTTCCTCCTTTTCAATCTTCACCAATTCAGGGGGTGTATTCAGAACAGGATTAGGGCATTCTAACTGTTTAACTGCAGATGGCCCTTCGCAACATTTTTCTTTGTTTTGATTATTCGAAAATAGCTGTGGTAAGTTAGGCCACCACAGATGTGAAACTGTGTGAAGAAACCCATCCTTAGCAATCTTCCCATTAACACAAGCATTTCCCATATTAGCTTATATCTTACTTTTCCCCCCCAAAATCTCCTACTATTGACATGCAAAGCCCATCAAATTCCCCAGAAAAAAAAAAAAAAGATTCAATCTCTTGAAGATTCACCCAACTGTGAAACCCATAATATTATCGGTCACAGAGCTTGATGATTTGAAAAGTAAGAAAGAAATCAATGCAAATAATGTTTTGTCAATAATTCTAGGAACTTACCAAAAATCAATTCAAATCACCTCCTATTACCATTTTTATACACACATTATTAACAATAAAAGCAAGCTCCAGTTATCAACGGAAAGGGTAATATAAACAAATTGCAAAAAATATTCCCGACCCTTCTCTGAAATTTGATTCATATAAATATAATCTATATGATCAAGAAAATTTCAAAGAAAAAAAGCACGCGGAATCTACCAAATATGGTAAAACAATTAGGGCCATGGAAAGAATGATTGTGTATGAACAGGTTTTTGTTTACCAAGTCCATCTCTCTCTACATTTATATCATGTTAAATCTTGATTTTGATTCTTAATTTCAATTTCTCACCCTTTGTTGAAATAAACGCCAGGGAAAAAATCAAAAGAGAGAGAGATTGACAGGTTATTCTGTTAGAAATTTGGATTTTTCCCAAATTCTAAAACGCGTTTAGTATAGTATTTGTTTGTTTGTTAGTCATAGATACAATTATAGTTTGTTCGGACATAATTTCATGAGAAAGTTATCTTGGGTCGGCTTTGTCTAAAAGTTCTTGCTAAACAAAATATTTTTAAAAAATTATCAAAAAATATACAAAAACAATTTCTCAATCTCAAAAATTGCATTTGACTTTTTAAAAGCTCGGTCAAATATAACCTTAACGCGTTCTAATTGTTTAAACGGAAAAAATATATGTAACCGACTCAAAGTTTAATAGAAGATAATTTTTACATTACACCACTCATTCGGCTATACGTATGGAAAATTAGATGTATTGAAATCAGTATAAGTCTACTAAGAACAAAAATATTTTAGATATATAAAACAATTATTTTTACGTGACTATGATTCTTGATCGTGCCTTGCACGAATGGACGTGACGGTGAAGTGGTAAGCCACTTAGAAGATAAGCCTTTGAACGAGTCTTTATTGGCATTATTAATAAATGTAAATAGACCGGCACGAATAACGTACTTAAATTTCTAAGCCTTGACAGCTGCCGTCTGCCGGCGAGCACCAGCCGGACAATAATTTTTCGACTTGTAGTCGTTCCATGTCCTTTACAGGCCAAAAACTATATTATTAAATAAGGTAAAGTTTAGTTCCGGTAGTTGTATTAGAAAGTAACATGGTAACTAGGTTCAAAGTTTATTAGCAAAATGTACAGCGTGTGAAAAACTCGAGATAGCTATGCTTCAAACATCTCTAGCCAATCCAGATAGATCAACATCTCCATCAGAATTTTTCTTGGGAAAAGCTTCTTTAGGAGGGTAAGCTTCGACAGGAATTCCACGCTTATTGTGAGAGGATGAAGACTCGTCGTCAAATATGTGAGGAACTGCTATTGTACTAAAGAAATCATTCTTCATCTCTTCGGCTGCTTCAAAGAAACGGTTGATACTGCCAAAGAAATTACGTTCAATGGCTTCAATATCTCCACGTAACCCAGGAAAGTGAAAGGGTCCCTGCTCGGATGACTCCAATGGGATCCCTTTAACCACATGGTCCGTTACATCTTCCTCGGTATACTCTTTGTTAGACTGTACCATTTCACTAGGCCTGAGATGAGAAGAATAGGGTTTAGATTATATACAACAGCCCAATGCAAAGCAACCATACACTTTGACATAAACTCTAGATGACAGACCTAACTACATATAACAAACTCGTCAGGGATCACTAAAAAATATAAAAGTAAATGCAGTTCACAAAAATATAGTAACAGAAAATTAAGAGCAGTTAGTACAGTCAAATCTCTAAACAATAAAGGAGAAGATGGAAAGAGGGGAGAGGGGGTCATTAACATGTATAGGCCCATATGTTTGTTCAAGTTATTAGAATTACAATGCAGAATCTTCAAAATTCTGGGAGGCAACAGCCTGTGCCAATCTCTCAGTTCAGTGCTTCACATAATGGCGAACTTTCACAGCATGAAATAAGCATCTAATCCATTATAGTATTGCCAAAAACGAGTTGCTTTTACTTTAGACAGACATTAGTATAAAAGGGTGCAAGCAATTGATTGAGTTTCAAGTTTAGGATTTGTATAGTTGAAATCTATAAGAAGATGAACTAGACATGTCTAAATGATACAGCTGCACCATCAAAGAAAGCATTCATCTTCAGGATTTTTTGGTTCTATAAAGTGGGTGCAAGCAATCGATTGAGTTTCAAGTTTAGGATTTATATTGTTGAAATCTATAAGTAGATGAACAAGACATGTCTAAATGATACAGATGCACCATCAAAGCAAGCATTCATCTTCAGGATGTTTTTGGTTCTATAACATGATTATTGGCCCCCTACTGTCAAGTCTCAGGTTTTCTAAAAACCAAAAAAATATATCCAGATGTTGCAATCAAATAGTAGTCCAATGCAGTTTAAACAATGTATATGAGAAATTAGTTCTCAAAAGGCAGCAAATTCCAATGGATAGATAGAAGAGGCGCACCAAAAAATTCCATGAGGCTAAAAAGGTCTATGATGCAAATTTAGGTTAATCTTTTCAGCTTGACCATACAAACATTTTTCAGCAAATGATTGTGAATTTATCTCATATAAGGAATCCTGTCCATCCCCAATATTGAGTCTTGTATCCATGCTATCTAGCTCTCTCCAACATTTGTGCTCAATTAGCACTTGGCATAAGTAAAAGTATTCAGGTCGGTCTTCTTCCAATATGTAGATATATTGTCAAGTAGTATATATGGCTATTAATAGATTCTCAATTATATGGTTCTGGACTGCTATGCTTCTGGCAAAATTTTGACAAGAGAGAGCTTCTAGAAAATGCCTAATTCACACCATTACTGAATCTATTAGTTTTCTGAATGTCTATATGGTCTTCACCAAAATTTTGATGTAACTTTAGCTATTTTTACTCTCTCTGAAATAAAATGATATCACTTACTTAATTATAGTAAGTTGTATGCCAGTATCATTAGTATGCTCCAGAATAAACCATACATCAGATTCATATATAGAGGGGTCAAAGCCATAGTTATTTTCTATTTCTTCTTTAGACACTCCAAGACAACTGCCAAAAAGACCAAAATGAAAATATACAGACATTACCATTTATACAATTATCCTTTTGTCCCAATTATTCACAAGTACTATCATATGCACTTTTCTAAATCTTACTCGGATTCCATTTATGCTGAAATCTTATATTGTTAAACGCTTCGTTCACATGTTCAGAGAAGATCTTCCATTCTAGTGTTTTATTTCCACAAATTAGAAAGTGTGTAAATAGTTTGAGCAATAAATAACAATAAGATAAGACTTCCCCTCTCCAACAATCCTTAACAGCCCCCCAATCTTCTTTTTTCAGCTAAATTCATATAATATCACTTACAATTTTTTACAGTCTAAATATACATATAAGCATATATTTGGAGGAATATAAATTACAATAATTGATGAAAGCAGAACCATCACAAATTTCCTAAAACCTTATGCAAACATACTATTGGCAAAGAAGTACGTATATCGGAAAAGGGCGGCTTTTCAAGGCAAAACCTTTCTGCTCCCATAGGCTAACCTAACAGGTCATTCATTGACAAGCCCAGCTAACAGCTCTTTGTTCGATTCTATTCCTATTTCCTGCTCTTAAGCCAAATATTTACTAGCCTAAACAAATATAAAATCATCACTTCCTCTCATGATCCCGTAGTTACACGGAAATCAAATAAGAACACAAAATACGAACATAAATATATGTAGAAATCATATTTTGGGATTTCAAATATACCTTCCCACGCAGTCTTTGAAAATCTTCTCGGTTTTCTCGCACTTACGAATGAATTTCCCCGGTTCAACTTCCTCCGTCCGGCATTGAGATGATACAATCTTTCGGGTAGCGCAGCGGTCGCCGTTACCGTCATCTCTAGGGTTTACTGAGCCGTTAAACTCATCACCAGCGGAGGAGGAACTAAAGTCAGATTCATCGTCATTCTTCCACACCCAACCCATTGTCGATTTTGCGTTACGAAATATTCGAGGCAGAAATTTTCTCTTGAAATTTGTGAATTTATGTAATTTTTATGCTTCGCGGACAATCCATAAACTTTTCAAAGACGGTGCCTTTTTACTTGGGTAAATTCGGTAATTAAAGCTAGTTACTTTGAACTCTATTTTAATTTTAATACAATTTTTTCTTTATTCTTTTTAATTAAATATTTTTTAATAAAATAATATTATACGTAAATTTAAAAACAATTCTTATTTTTCAACGTTCTCCCAAAAAATTACTATTATAAAATACAAATTTTATCAAAATCTCATTAAAATTGAACCCTAACAAGGACTTACTTAAACATCATCTAATTTATGGACAGACAAGTGTCCCACAAGGACTTAATTGATTCTCAATCCATGTCCCAAAATCGATCCATTTAATAGAGGAATCGAAATCGATCCGATCGATTCTATCTAATTTTGGTCCAATTCCACCCATTCCAAGGAAAAAAAAAATGCCCACCCCTAACCATTTTTAATCTTTATTATGAAGAAATGGTAGAACATTTGTAAATTTTGGAACAAAATGGACAAAAATACCCTTAACATCACTCAATTACCCACTATAACCAAAACCTCTCTTTCCCTCGGTTCTAATTCATTTGTTTCTATGGGAAGAAGAACCATCTCGCTAGCATCTCCATGCCGCCTCCATCACCTCGTTTTCGGAAAGATTGAATAGCCAAATCTCCAACCCATTTTGTTTCTTGTAATTTGAGTTCTTATGGGTGCTGATTTGAGTTCTCATGGATGTATTGGAATTTGTGTTAAAGAAAGCATCTCCAATGAACCGTGGATTGCATAAAAAAGGTGGATGGTGTGCTTAGGCATCTTTCACTTAATTCTTCATAATTTATCTTCGTTAAAAGACATGTCTATTTACTTTTAATAATTTAGCTCAACTCTTTCTCTACATCATCACTTGTATCACAATTAGTGCAATTTACATCTCCATTGGAGATGTTTTTCTTTTCATTCCAATTCAGCTTGTCACGTGTATAACAATTCAAATCGTTGCTTATGCGTCTATATGTATGAATGTATAATTTTGCAACTGGTGTCCCTTTTAAACAAAATTTTCGTCATCCATTCATCTAGTGAACTCGACATTTTCCCTTATGCGATTCAAGAACTTGGCCATTTTTGCTAAAGGAATTTTGGTCCATCTACATAGAAAATGGTCGTACTTGCTAGTTTTTAGATTTTTTACGAAAGGGTGTATTTGTCAATTACTTCAAATTTGTCCTTATTTGCAAATGTTTATATATCTGGCCATTTACAGTGTTTGTTGCTTGAACTTCACACATATCTTCCTACGTCCATGTATAAACAGAGACAGAATTGAACAAGGGAAGGTATTTAAAGAGTACTTCAAAATTTTATAAGACGCCAGTTGAGCAAAATGAAAAATTGACATATTGAAATCCGCTCACCTAATCTCTGTGGAAGGAAACTCAAGCGAATTTCATCGCAACTTCTAGGAGTGACTGTCAATTAACCTGATAACAATCCAGAAGATGAAAGGTAACTCATAGAGGGCTCGAGGTTCTATCTAAATCTTTGCACTTGGTAATGAGTAAATGTTTGATCTTCCAAAAAGGAAAGACACAAAAAAGTTGCAGCTTGGCTCTATCACACTGCTGCATTCACAAGAAAAAAGCCAAAAAAACAAAAGAACCATATATATAAGAACCCCAGCATGAGTATCACATCCATTGGCAAGAGAAAGAATCATATTCCTCGGCAGAAACATCAGACATGTTTTTACAGAACAAAAACTGAAAAATGACTACAAACATTGTTGCCTCTACTAGAGCTTCTTAACAATTTCTTCCTTTGCACTTTTGTAGTAAGTTATTCTTTGGATGGAACCAATGGCATCGTCATACTTTTTATTCAGAAATGCATCTTCAAAGGAGTTGCACCAATATTGCATTTTTTCCTGTATCTGTAAACAGGAGAGAGAGACAGAGAGATGATACATTTAAATCTGGTAGTAAAGTACCAAGTACAACCAAATGAGTGACAACCCAACATTCATCAAACTTCAGCTATCCCAATTATACACGTAAATAACTTTCCAACCCATTCTTAGCTATGATAATAATAAAATACGGAGATAACTTTTCGTAAATATCAAAGACTCAAGATGTCCTCCAAACATATTATCTACGATCCTCCACCCGAGAATTACTTTTTTTTTTTATCATATTTCAAACATGAGCAGTTGGAAGGTAATATGCAGTGTTTGCCAAAAAAAAAAAAAAAGGCAATCCCCATTCCCCAGATGCATCTTTTTTAGAATACAATACTCATACCTGAGCTTTGATCTGATTTAATGCTTGGGTGCCTTCTGTTTCTTCGACAGCTTCCCTCAGCTCCAGGATCTGCATTCAAATCCACTCATTACTGCCATAGATCATTTTCATGAAATTGAGACTCAACAACAAATTCTGAATTTGTAAGTGTTGAACCACTAGATCTAAAAGTTTAAACCATTGAGTACAGTCAAATGCATATCATTTAAATCTTATTTTCAACACGCCCATGCCCCCTCTTGTGCAGGTGGTATTCCCTTTTTTCATCAAAACCTAACACATGCACAGTTTTATTAATTGGGTGGCAAGACCTTTGCTGTTTTGTTACTATGTTGAATTACTTGATCTCAAAGCTTAAGCAGTTGGATATGGCCAAATGCATATCATTTAAATATTATCTTAAGCATGACTTCAATAATGGAAACATATTGTGTCAATATTTAAAAAAATGTTCATATCAAGTCCATTTATCAATGCAATCTTCAAATATAATATTATATTTTAATTCAGTACATAAATTAACTCTTTAACAGCCTCACGTTCTTTACCAATCTCAACCTCCTCGTATATCCTGCCATCTCCCTTCCCAAGCCCTTCTTTCTCCGTCCCAAAAAGTCTTCAGTATGAACTTTTCAGAATCTCTATCATGGCATACAGAATGGAAATTCATCTCCCTTTATCCCGCCATTTCCCTTCTGTAGCATTCTCCCTCCATCCCCCAAAAACTCTCATTATGAACTTCTCAGAATTTCAATCACAGCACAGAAGATGGAAAAGAAGAAACATAAATAAATGAAGTCTTCTATTAAATGAAGGTCACAAAAGGTGAACGCCTAGATTGATTTTTATTCCTGCTAAATGCTCCTAGTAAGAATAATGAAAAGATTTTTGCATTTATCTGAATCCTCCAAACACCTAGTTACATGGACCAGACAGCATTCCCTTATGAGCCTGAAGCACACAAACAGGGGAGATGTACACCTCATAATGCACTCAATTCTCAAAATCAAATTGATTGATGAAAAACAAATAAGAAAGAAAAGAAAAATCTAAACAAAGATCCTTTGAGGTTTAAAATTACCTCAGCAAGCAATTCCGGGTTTGTAATCCTTTCTTCTTCATCCACAACCACATTTTCTAACTTCAACTGTACAGAACAGGCAACAACTTTAAAAGAAAAAAAGTAAAGTGCAACGTCATGACTCATAGAAGTAAAGCCAACACAATGCCATATATAAGGCAAAGGGAGAGATTGACAATCAAAACATAAAGTGATTGGCCAGGCGATGACGGATAATGGAGGCATTTTAAGTTTTGTCATTCATCATGCTAGGGCAGAACTCATTCACAATAACTATTAAAAAACATCCACATACCAAAACAAGGATACTTAATCACTGCACTTAACACTTTTTTTTTTTCACATTTCCACCAAGACACCAAATTTCTTTCGGAATATTCATCATATCTTCAATTAAGATACCTCAATTGCCCCCGTGAGAGGAGCTTAGTTGGGTGCATACAAATGACAAAGAAATATGAAAACATGAAAGATCAAATTTTGTACAACATCAACAAGATTTATTTTCTTGTTTGATATCTCAAGGGCAAGCATAAACTCAGGACTGCCAACAACTGAACATTCTAAGTATTCTAACTGCTAGTCACCTGGCAGAAGTATATGTGTAGTCAAATAAACACTCAACAAATGTAAGTCAGCAATTTCATCATCACGTGAGAAACATCAGCCATGAAAAATGGAATATATACTTACGATATAGATTGCTCTGGACAATGGGTCCATGAGTGTACGATATGCATCAATCACACGAGCAGATTGTTCGGCAGCGTACTCCCTTTCTCTCTGGTTCAAGAAGAAACTAAAAAATCATTTATTTTAATGCAGCAGAAATTATCAATGTAAAGGAAAATTCAGGGATGTATTCCACAGTATTAACCTGGGATTTAGAATGAACTAGATCAGGATGCAGCTTCTTTTGCCAGTCTTTGTACTTCCCCTCTAATTCATCCACTTCAATGTTGAATTTCCTTTCCCTGTGAAGGAAGCAATTAAAAAGAAGTCTTCTATGTATCATGATTATTTAGAACATATAAATTATTACAATAATCCATTTTCCTCGATAGAATAATTACCGTGAAACTTAAAACTCTGTTTGGCGGCTAAACAAATCAAGCGTGTTAAAAAATCATGGATAATCGATTATACGAGGTTAGAATTCAACACAAAGAAAGCCAAAAATATATGCACATTATCAAACATTAAACTATTAAACCTAATTAAGCTCATATATTTTACCATTTATTTTGCCCCAACTAGACGACCAACGAATGAAGATACCCAAAAAAACTTACACTCCAAGAATTTGAAAATAATCGATCGAGTGATTCACGGGTTGGACACTGCGACAGGCTTGACAGACCAGAAACGGAGTCGTACCATCAGCAGTGGCATCGCAATTCCAGCACTGGAGTTTTTCAGCGGATTGCGACTCCGAGAAGAAAGAATTCTTCTTTTTCACAAATAAATTAACATTTTCCTTACGAAACCTTGAGCCTCCAAAAAATAGCCCCCCGGCAGTAGGAAAAAATTCTTCTTCAATTTCGCGAACAAAAGGAGAAGAAGAATACGAAGCATAAATTTGTAAGAGGGGATTTAATATCGGAGTATTTTTGTGAGAAACTGAATTTGGAGATTGGATTTTTGCTAGTTCTGTTGTACGTAATATAATTGTTGAGCTTGGTTTTGTAGTGTAAAGCTGCTTCTTCCACATAGTCTGCGGTTCAGTGGTGACTAGTGAGGATGGTACCAACTTTTAAGAGGTAGCATACAAGAGGAGTTAATTGTTTCATTAGCCACTGGACTTTACACATCGTCACGGATTACCCATTGTACTTTGAGATGCTTCCAGATGGCCATTGAACTTACGTCCGTCTCACTAAAGTGGCCATCGGATGGTTTCCGTCCGTCATTCTATCCACATGGAGACGATAAGCTGACGTGGCAGTTAAAATGGTGAAACATTAATTAAATTGCACACGTGGATGACAAATCATCCAAACAAACCCTTAACCCTTCTCCAATTAAACCACTACCGTCTGAAACCCACAACTCATTCCATACTCCTTCCAATAATTTCCAGTCCTAAATCCAATTTCTTCTCACAAAGTGCTTTTCCCTGCAAAACGGACAGAACAAGGAAAAAACTTTTGCAAAGAATCCATGAAACGTGAGCCGGTCATATTCCCGCTTTCGGCTTGGCACCAAGAAGTGCCTTTTAATTACCTACAAAAGGTTCAAAATTTTGTTTCTGAGAAACGTTTTTGCTGGTTCCAATCTTGTAAAATGATAAGAAAGATTTTGGTCAATATTTTTAATTTCAACTTTCTCAAGTGGACATACCAATTTGAAAATTTCTTGATACTATGAAGGAAGTTATTTGGTGTTGGAAAATGAAGATGCCTACAATGACAAGAAAAAGAGTTCGGACACACCATGTTGCTTGATTTGGGTACAGTGGGGAAAGATGAACAACAAGCGAGCTTTTGAGAGTTTGGACTGCACTGTTAGGAAGCTGAGAAGTACCACATTATTAGTTTTACAAATTTGGACCGTAATATTCAATTCCTAATTTTATTTTTATATTGTGTATATTCAGTTCCTAGTTATGATAGACATTTGTATTAATTGTTTGGAGCTTTGATTTGCAGTTTGTTCAACTATTTGTAGCTTACTTGTATAAAAAACACGCATTTCTTCCCAATATATTCACAAACATAAATATCCACAATACAAGTAGTGAAGTACTGTGCAAAATTTACCAAAACATAAAGTGACATTGACAATGAACCAATCCTAGTACGTAATAAATGGGAGATTGAAGACATCTAAACACTACATCTAGTTATGCTTAAGGTTTTCGTAGATAAACGGGCCGCACTATGTTCTAAGATAAGATGTGTACAAAACATCTTTTATGCATTCCCAAAAAGACCTTCAAATCCATCCCACAAAAAGGTTAATTTCTTCGAGACTTTGCTCGTGCATTCCTACTTGTACACCGTTTGGATGTGGCTGTCAAAGTTTTCGAACTTCGTCTTTTTCGTGCCCTCAACTGTGACGATTCCGCCTCATCTATGCTGTGCAACTCATCCACAAGCACTTCAAAATTCACTTCTTCGGTAGGAACATTAACATCACATATTACGGCAGCAGGTCCGGATGTGAAGCTCCCAGTGTGCGTTGCTCTCACCACCGTGGGGGTAGGCATGAACTGAAATTGTTGTTCTTCGATGAGGTTTTGAGTAAATGTTGAACCTTTCATGTGTGCTTGTCTTGTGGCGACTATTTTTTCCTATAAAATATAAAAAAAGTCAAAATTTATGCTGTGAATTAAGGAACCAGACCTTTCTTAACTTTTCGTTAACCCCTATGTTGCAATTTGTTTCCAGTGGTTCTAATTCTGCTTCAAACCAGTTCCGTTACAAGAAAAATTAGTCAGACTACCAGTACATCAATTAGAAATGTTTATGAAAAAAATTATACTCACATCGACGGAGGGTTCATCCGATTTTGAGTGATAATGCTTATTGTGACCGCGTGCGTAGCATGTTGAACAGGTCATTGCCAAGCGACCCTTTCTTTGAATATAAGATTTTTCCTGTGAATGCACAATTACATCTTTATCAGCCCCTTTCCTCCTATTTTTCTGTCTCTTTCCCTTCTGTGGGAAAGTCCACGAAGGGAGAATAATATCAATGACATCCACCAGTGGCCATAATCTCATCCCATTAATAGGGTTCAATATGTTGTCATAGCATCTCATATATGTCTCGATCGTGTAACAGTTGTCCACGTAATCTTTTGGATCATTCCTACACTCTCTTATGACTGACACTGCATGCATGCACGGAATCCCAGTTAGGTCTCATTCTCTACACGCACATGTTCGTTCTTGTAGATCGAAAACATATGTACCAAAACTACAATCAACCTGCCATTTAGGTCCGCCTAATAAGTGCAATGTGCATTCACAAGACCTCTCGGCAATCTTGTGGAGTTTTTTGTTGATCTTAGGGCACAAACGACCCCTGCATCTCATCATATTATCTCGACGCTTACGAATCCGAGTCATGAAACTTAATTGTATAGAAGTGAGCATTGTAAGAATCATCTTCTCCCGATCACTACGCAATGTCTTGTTGAACACTTCACATATATTATTTAACAGGATGTCGCTCTTGGTATGAACAGAAAAATGTGACTTACTCCATTCTTGTGGAAGCTTCTCCATCAGCCATTTGTATGCATCCTCGTTGAGTTGATTAATTTGATGCATAAAATATCTGTAGTCCGAGACAGTTGCTGATTTTGCAGCACGCCATAAGTAATTTTTCAGAATTTTTCCCTTGAATCCGGAATTGAAAAAGTTTGTGTACATATGTCATACACAAAATTTGTGCTCTGCCTCAGGAAACAACTTCGTCGTCACATTTTGCAAACCTTTCTGTCTGTCCGTCATTAACGTCCAACCTCTCCCATTTTCCATCCAAATGTCATATGCGAGATAATTCATAAACCATCTCCAAGTGTGCATGTTCTCTCTTTGAACAACAGCATAACAATCGGATAGATACAATCATTAGCGTCGAGCCCAACCGCAGTTAGCAATATTCCTCCAAAATAACCCCGTAAGTGACAACCGTCAACCCCAACTACCTTCCTACAACAGTTCCTAAATCCTATCTTACAACAACTGAAACATATGTAGATCCCCTGAAACACTTGCTGCTGCAACGCTATAATCACAGTGGAGCCAACATTTGTCCGTAATACCTCGGCTGCGTAAGACCTCAAAAGCCGAAACTGATCTTGCAAAGTCCCTACCAACACCTCTTTGGCATATCTTCTCATTTTCCATGCCACATTTCGACTAATATCTGTGCGCAGATCTTTTTTTACAGTCGCCAAAATCAGTTCTGTCTTCCAATCGGGGTCCGCCTTGAACTGCTCAATGTAACGATGCGTCAGAAACACATAATTGCAATGTCCGCTAAATTGGTCATAGCTACATGTATGATCTGCCATATACGATTTCACCTGCAATCTCTCAGATACATCAACTGCAGATGCCCATATCCTCCATTTACATCCTAGTTTGTATGTCCCTTGTACTCTTCTATCTTCATTTACCTTAAATCTCACATTATATCCGTTAATAGCACCATATGTTCTGATCGCTTGTCTAAACTGAATTGCTAAATTGAATAGTTGCCCATCTCAAATTGTGGATTCTTCATTCCAAAATCTTCAATAAATTAAGGAAATCGATAACCACTCTCTTCATCAGATGAAAATTGCGACAATAGCTCCTCTGACGATGGATATTCCAAATCATCTACTCCAATATCATTAGCCTCTTCCGATTCGTGTTCCACTCCACCTTCACAACCATTCAATCCCACTTCAATCCCATCAGTTATATTTCTGTCGTACAATATGTCATCTTGATCAGATGCAATGTCATTATCAGAATCTACAAAATTTGGATCGTCGTCATAACCTATCATATAATTAAAGTAACATAGTCATTATCATAATTAAGTAATTTCATCAACATTGCTTTGAATTGAATTCAAGTGTAGCCTAATACATGTGCAATTAAAACATGGAAAGCCGACTGACCAACAACTACAGACTTTCTATTGCAACTCCAGTAGTACATACTGAAATATTTACAACTAAGCCAAGACAGGTAGGTGGTTTACTTGATTAAAAGGCTGCAAATATTATACAATAGATAAAATGTAGCAAAAACTAGCTGAAATACGAGGAATTAAAGCATCAGATTACTTTTGAATTAGGTGAAAAGTCAAACTTTCAATATATTACTGAGAACAAACTTTCAATATTTTATTGATACTTCAAATTTACTAATTACCTGCTACTTTTATTCTCATCCTAAAAAAAACATTAAAAATTTATGCACGAACCGACATAATGCACGGAATAAAGCTAAACATATATGCCAAATGTACCATCATTTTTGACATCCATGTGCACGCCTTTTCTAAAGCAATCCAAGGACTTGCAATATCAGGTNTACTTTTATTCTCATCCTAAAAAAAACATTAAAAATTTATGCACGAACCGACATAATGCACGGAATAAAGCTAAACATATATGCCAAATGTACCATCATTTTTGACATCCATGTGCACGCCTTTTCTAAAGCAATCCAAGGACTTGCAATATCAGGTTGTGGTTCAGCCTTCCAAGAAGTCAGCTTCCACAATGTGATTTTTCAGGATGAACTCGCAAAAATATTTGATATTGATTTGGGGGTTAGGGTTTCGGTTCGAGATTCTCGCATTCTCAGCTTCTGTATGGCGGATTATGGGTTTTATTTGCATAAATCTTCGACATTCATCTGGAGGTTAGGGTACATTATTTGATATCTGGGTTGGGTTTCATAGTTCTGGCATTTTCTGGAAGGAGTATGGAATGGGTTGTGGGTTTCAGACGATAGTGGTTTAATTGGAGAAGGGTTAAGGGTTTGTTTGGATGATTTGTCATCCACGTGTGCAATTCAATTAATGTTTCACCATTTAAACGGCCACGTCAGCATACCGTCCTCCACGTGGATAGAATGACGGACGAAAACCATCTGGTGGCCACTTTAGTGAGACGGACGTAAGTTCAGTGGTCATCTGGAAGCATCTCAAAATACAGTGGGTAGTCCGTGACGATGTGCAAAGTACAGTGGCTAATGAAACAATTACTTCCCAAACTATTTTTGAACCTTTTTTTGAACTTTTTTTTTTTTTTTAAGTAAATCTAATTTTTGATACAATTTGATGAAATGTATGACTAAAAATTGTGAACCTCATGGTTAAAATTAATATTTGAATTAAAATTTTTATTTTTATTTCCACCAAATAAGGGATTATTGTTTCTTTGTCACTCAAAATCATTTGAATCAACGATTCTGTTTGCCACTTTATCGAAATCATTAATTACACATTTTGTGAATCTCTGTGTGATCAAAATTAATAATTGAATTAGAATCTTGCTTTTTATTTCCACTAAATAAATGATTATTTTTATTTCTATCACTCAAGATCATTTGAATCAACGATTCTGTTTGTCATGTTATCGAAATCGTTAATTACACATGCGAACTCAAATTCACGACACATTTTGGAAACCAAACACCTTGACTGAAGAAAGAAGAGAACACTAAAAGCTTTGTAATGAGACAGGCTCCAACGAAGACGAAGATTCTTCAGAAAACCGAGAGATGTTTCTTCTACAATTTTATTTTTCTTACCTTCGAACTGCAGAGCAAATGTTTACAGAGGATAATATTGTAACAAAGATTATAATTATACTAGTGTACAACAAGTCAGATGTCAACTCAAGAAGCCAAAAGGCATGTGTAAATAAAGAGGTCTACCTTCAACAACGGAAGCTATTCAGCCATCGACTTTCCAGGAATGAAAGTCAAGCAGCTATACCTCGACTTCTTGTTCTTTCTTTTGACGGTTCTCTTTTCAGCAATGTGATCGGTCTCTAAAACTGTGGCCTTGTTACTTTGATTCATGGAAGAATATATAGCAATGTGATTAGTCTCTGACATCAAATGATTTTCATCTGGTGAAGCTGGTGCTATCTTATTATGGCTAGTTTCCTTGGATCCTCCACACCTGAAACAGGAAAAGTTTCAAATGATGAAAACATTTTTATATCGTAAATCAAGGGCATCTAGGCCTTTTTGATCGAAAATTACCCGGAACCATGACTGCCAGAACTATTCCTGGGCTCGTGCAAAGTCATCTCTGTCAATCCTGTTTTTGACAATCTAGTGGGATTCCAGTCTTGTCTACATATTTGATCAGCTTCTGAGGATGCTGACTCTTTTGCACCATCAGTTTCTATATTGATGGACTTTGCACTGCTGATGCCTGGATGAGATCCTGTTTCAGGATTGGATTTATATTCCCGGAAAATGGAAATCACCTTTTCTAATGTTCCTAGAGCCTGTTCGACCTCAGGGCTAATAACAACTTTGTTATTCTTGTCGATCAAAAATTTGGGTCTCATCTCATTTGTCAGGTGATTGCCCGGTTTCTTGATATTCTCATCTACTGATTCAATTTCTCCAATGTCTGTTTCCTCAATCTCCTCAATTTCACAAAGACCATTTTGATCTCTGACAACTACATCCTCTGATATTGAATCAACAATATCAGCGTCATTGCTATGAATATTCTCCTTCATATGATCATCTTCTCTTATCTCTGTTTGCTCTTCAGACATAATGGACGTTTCTTTCTGCAGTCCTTGTTCAGGAGCCTCAATAGTTATATTCTCTGAATAAAGAGCCTCGCGTATGCGAGTGTAGAGTGGGGCTTTTAAAATCTCGCTAAATTCTCTGTCACCTTTAGAAACTGAAGCAACTTCCTGTCATTTCGAAGACTAGAAAGACTGAGAGGGAGGGACAGTACAAAAAGCTGTAAGAGTAAAATTAATATCTTGCATTGTGCAGGAACGTGCTTGGTTAAGCTTAAAAGTAACTTATCAAAATAAGCTTGAATAAATTACTCTTTTCTTACTAAATGATATTTCAGGACTCACAGGTCTTCACCCCCCTTTAACCCCCAGGCAATGCAGAAAAGAGGTTCATGTAAAAGTTGAAATATTGATATCAACAGTGGCATATCCATGCAAAAACAAATTAATTGAGTAGAATTGTCACAAAATCAGAATTAACCTTTTTATAGAGCTTGAAACCGCTACCTATGAGCTGCCTTGAGATAAAATTGATGAATGCTGGAGGAATAAAGTCCAATTTGATATCCATGTTTGCAATTGTCCTGCAGTAACTTGAAAGTATGATAGGAGTTTCGGATAGAGAAATTTCCTACAAATTAGACAGCAGAATATGACACTATCATTCTGTATGTATTGTATATGCCATCTTAAAATCATTAAACCTTTGTTTGACCCTCATTTTCTAAAACTCATTTTTCTTCAAACTCAATTCTCAACCACCACATTTCATGGCCCATGACTTTTATCAATTTTTCAACCACACATTCATCAACTTTTATCAAAAGATACTAAAAATCTGATTTTTAATTAAACCAAGCAGCATCAAATCTGATTTTTAATTAAACCAAGCAGGGGCTAAGCATCCAAGTAACTTTGCATTGTTTTTAAATTTGTCAATGGCACAGAAAAAACATTAAGCAAACATAAGGAGAGTTTTTTTGTCTCACAAGACAGTCTTCAACTCGGACCATGTTTTTCATAGCCGGTCCCAAGTTTTGAGAATTTAATAATACCCACAATATAATGGCAGTTTTCTAACAGATGCTATCTCAATGAGAAAGTTAAGATTGCAAGCTTGTTTATTTCCTTCTCCTAATCACATGCACACAAGGAGGAAATTGATTAATACCAGAATGTGACATGAAATTAATTGCAGTTAGGTTCAAAATTGTCATAATTTTTATTCGCGTTGGCACTATATCTTACAAAATCATTCACATAAAGCAGCATAGCTATCAAGTGCAAGTAATTGGAAAAGAAATGAAGATCGGATACAACTTACCGGAAGTAGCTCCTGTTTGCATTCACTTTTTGTATTGCAAAGCCTCCCACTACATCAATTCTCACTACATCCCGTGCATCAGGTATTCCATCTCCGGTGAAACCATGTGTACTTATATGGATGGTCTCTGAATCGGAGATCTGAAAGCCAATATATAACGTCACTTTTCAATTTAGAGAGCCACGTGTCTTGGTTGAATGGGACAAAAACTGTTACTTTACCGAATTAAGAAGCACAACAACTAGCCCGTCTTCGAAGTATTCAAATGCAAAATAATGTGTTAGAACCTCTCTGCTTGACAATGGCCATGAAACTTTCATCCTTTCTTCCAAAGAATTAGATATATATCAGTATCTTAAGAGTCATGTTTATGAAAACCACTCAGGAATAAGTTCCTGTACAATGACATACCTCACTAATGATATTTGTTCACCAGTTCTAACTCTTTGTAAGCACTCAGATGAGACGATTTTGAAAGTTGGAATTGCAGTTTGAGGCCACCTAGTAGAAAACAATAGTCGACAATAACATTAATCTATAGTCCTCACGGTGGATTTACTTTGTTTCCTACATTTAATGTGTCACAAACCACCATATAACTATTTATTGCATCAAGAAAGAAGAAGTTAGTAGCAAGATTCCGATTACCCAACTAAATTATTTATGTGGAGAGCTAATGTCATATTAGAAAAGGCAGTAAGCCAGCAACTTAGAAACTTATACTATGTCCCAAAGCTTAAGGATATACAGTTTAGTGCAACTCTCACCATTTCTTATAGAGACTTGATTCCCATGATATACACAGACCTGCAATAGATTATGGAACTTGACTTAAAAGATGTACATGGAGGTTAATGAACTCGTACACGTCTCAAGTGACCGTGTACTCAGCAGATGATAAAACTGAAATGTCGGAGCATTGTAAATTAGCTTACAAACATCTAGCGGACCATCTACATAGCCTTCAACAAGTAGTGTATGAAAGGGAGTGCCTTCTGGCCCTTCTCGATACATAACCCTGAACTCTTCCGTGTCCTGTTTTACCTGAAAAATATGGAGGATAGGGCCGATCGGCAATAGTGTTCTCAACCTTCTTTTCCAAATTCCCAAGATGCAACTCAAAAAAAGAATAATGAAAACATATCTAGTTGAAAGAATGCTTATCGTGTCCAAAATGGGATGAATTCTCATTCGATAAAAATGAGCAATTTTTAAATATCAGAAATGTTCAGTATCATGAAAATTCTCAACATCCCAAATTTGGGTAGGCTTAAAATGTTGATATTGTCACAAAAGCTCACTGATGATGAATCAACACCAATTTCTATTACAAAAATGAAATGAGGAAGACTATCAATGCCAAACAACATACTTTCCAGCCACCATCTGATTCCTCGCTGAATTTTGACCTCTCAGTGCTATCGACTGATGCACTCCTCAACATATCAAGAAAACTGGACACTTCTTTACTTCTTCTTTCCACTGCATTGTTAAAATGTTCTGCAAATCACATATAACATAGTCTATCATATCTTAAACATGACCTGTATGCCTAATTGACGATGTTAGAACATTATAAGTCATTAATATCCCAACCTCCAAGTTGCAAATCCACGGATGAGCGTAAAAATTGATTCTTCACCAGAGTCTTGAGGGTTTCTTCATTTACCAAGTTCTGAGATGCCAGTGTCCTGTCCAGCTTATGTCTGTAATCTGAAATATCACCTTTCGTCCCCATATTTGTATATCCAAGCAAAAAGGGAAAATTCGTGGCTTAGATCCTAACGAGGCAAAAAATATATAAATTGATTTCTTCATCTCCCAAACCAAAAAATAATACACGTATACTTTATATACACACATAAATTGAAATGTACACCATGAGATTGGAAAAAATACAAAAAATCCTCATTTTTCTATAACCAGAACTTAATTCGAGCCAAAGTCAACATATTTGGAAAACCCATAAAAGAGAACTCTTTCTATGGTCTTTTTCTCAAAGAAACTCTATTATAACTAGTTACTGTGTAACACAGCCAAAAAGGTTGTCCATTTTATATTTTGTACAACGATTGACTTTCTCATATATAAATATAAAAATACTTGAAATTTAGAGTTCATTTCCAAGTCAATATATTCATCCCACATAAAGCATTCAAATGATTACTTATAAGTTTTGTCTTAATTCAAACTCAATCAACAAAAATCACACACGAAAAAAGCAACAAACAAACTGAATAAGTGAACATGTCTCACGATCAATATCAATCGTTATTCAAGAAAAAAACTCACTTGCAGCTGAATTCAGAACAGCCCAGATTGCGTTTAAATTTACTGAAATGAAAAAATTGGAATTTGATGCAGAAAAATTGCAGATCTCCAAAAGAAATTAGTGGATAAGGGGACAAGATCAACTGATGTGAGACCACCCAGGCGGATTCTTAACGTGTGTATTTCTTGAAGAAAACGAATTCGCAGACACGCAGCAGAATAATCTGTGGCCTTCGCCTTTTCGAAAATCTTGTAAGGAACAAAAGAAAGCCCATTGTGCCATTTTTTGTTTGTGTATGATAAATACTTAATGCTGGTTAAATTAATGGTAGTTGATTAGCAACAAATCCAATTATTCCAAACACTAATCTAATCTAGTTGATAAATATTTAATATGTGTTTGACGGATATTATTAAAAAAAGAATGTATTTTAAATAGTAATATAATGAGAAATATATGTTATAAGTATGGAAAAATTATTGGTGCGATGAAAAATATTATTTTATTGAAAAATGTGAGGTTGAAAATAAGTTTTAAAAAAATATATTTTAATAAAATGTGCGTCAAACATGGGCTTAATATTTGGCCCCATTATTCCAAATTATAATGAGAAAATAGTAATATTTTAGAAAATGCGTGATTAAAAAGTGGAAAAATTATTTGGATTTATATGTAATATTATTTTATTGAAGAATGTATGATTAATAAGAAGAGAAGAAAAAATGAATTATAATTTAATGAAAAATAATGGGGACCAAATGGGGCTGGAGAATTTATAATTGCTCACACCCTATTTGTGTGAGTCAGGGATTTGAGTTATATTTCTGTAAAGAAATCTAATCGAGAATGTGAATCATCTGACTATCTATTCTTGTCGTGTAAAAATGAACAATAAAACAACACACATGAATTTAAGTAGTTTGACAATGCGACGAGAATAAGTCCACTAACTTCGAATATGGTTATAATAAACATAGTCTTAATCCCTAAATTACCCTTGCAATATCATACTGTTATCATTTCATCCCCATACACACAATTTATCTGTGTCCAACCTAATGGGTTAGTTGATTCTTGTACAAGTTCGAGCCCACCCATTCGTCCCTTCTGGAGGCAATTAATTGGAGGATATATGCCAAAAAAATTATATATATGTGCCACCATTAACAGTTCTAAAACAGAGAGGTGAAATATAATTATCCTAATTTCATCTCCTATTCGTAAATCAAATTTATCGTCAAAATTCAACATATGTGGGTAAAGAAAATTCAAATTCTATCAACAAGAAGCCCACCTTTCTTTAATCAAGGCCATGTTTGAGTCTTAGTTTTTTTTTTCAAAAAAATCATAATAGTAGCATGGTCCACATGGACCGGTGGTTGGAAGTTGGAACAGCATTTAAGAGTAGGATGGCAATCTCATATGGTTGTACCAAACATCCTTTTTTAGATTAAACAAATAGAAGTGACAAATGAAGTGTCAATCAAATTGGAGGGGTTGGACAAAAATCACAAATAGAAACATGTCCCTCTCAAAAGGAACGTGAAAGAAAATTGGGATCTTAGTGTGTGACCTTAGCGTGTCAAGACTAAGCTGTGGGGTTGGTGATTGTGCTCATGTTCAATTTCTTGTCTCATATTCTTTCACATACTACTATGTAATAGAAGTTATTAGCACTAATTTATATCATAGTGGGATTATTGCAATGTTCAATAAAATAAAAACACACGTTTTAATTTCTTTAGATAATGTTATAATGGTCCATAAACTATATTAAGTATTAGTTTATTTGATAAAAATTGATGAAATATGTTATTACAAAATTTTTAAAAATTGTGGATCTCATAAATGTGTTATTGAAAATGAGTTTAGGAAAATCAGAGTTTTAAAAAATTGTGGTCAAACGAGGGCTAATTACAATTAGTCCCATTCTTACTATACTTTGATTTGATCTTTATTAGCATCTCCCATATTAACATGGATTGCAATAAAATGGTTGTCACATAAGATATAATATGTTATAAAATAGAGAAAAAGGAGAAAATATAGAAGTCAATAGATTTGTGTATATTTTATTAAGAAATAAAACTCAATATTTATAGGAAAGAATTAGGGATATAAGGATACAATAATTATAATAACTAAGGCTGCTTGCATATATTGGTCATTCACAAATTAATTTATATTTTACAGCACTCTCACTTGAACGACGTCTTACACGATATAAATGCCTCATTAATATCTTTCTTAATAAAAATTCAATGAGACAAAAAAATTAAATAAATGAAAAAAATAAAGTTCTTTTTGAGTATTAAAAATAAATGATACTTCATTGAAATCTTGCAAGGAAAACTCGGTAGATTAAAATCTAAGCGAAAGAAAAATAGTACAACTACTTCATCTGATAATGATCATAATAATTCATTGAGTCTATGAACTCCTATCTCGTGTATTGATTTTTTGAATGTAGACGTCGATGATGCTTTGTGAATAAGTAAGCTACATTATCACTAGAACGAATTTGTTGAATATCAATTTCATCGATCTTCTGAAGCTCATGCGTATAGAAGAATTTTAGAGAACTATGTTTAGTCATGCCTCATTTGATATAGCTTCATTTGAGTTGTACAATAAAAGCCGCATTATCTTCATAAAGTATTGTTGGACTATTTTTTTTTTTTTTGGTTGAAATTAATCCATACTATACTTGGATATAATGAATCGTGTTCCTTAACCATGCACATTTTAAACTTTCCTTATGAATTACAATAATTTCAGAATGATTTGAAAATATTGCTGTCAGTATTTGCTTCATAGATTTTCATGATATAGATGTTCTACTACGTGTAAATACATATTCTATTTGCGATTTAACTTTATGTAGATTAAAAAGATAACATACATCTGCATATGCAACTAAGCCCTTGGTTGGGCTACATTTTAATGTGTTTTGGGGGAAAATATATTTTGAAATAGTATTTTTTAAAGAATATATGATTAAAAAGTAGGAAAAGTTTTTAGTTTACGGGTAATATTATTTTATTGGAAAATACGTGGTTAAAAATGAGAGAAAAATGCATTTTAAATAAAATGGAGGCAAAACATGGGCTAAAGTTGATCTCGATTTTTTATAATAAAATAATCGCATATCAATACTACTTCTTAGGTAATGAAAAATGTGTTTAATATCATTCAAATATCTTTAAGTTGACGTAGAGTTATATCTTGTAAGGAAATTTATTTAAAAAAAAAAAGAAGATATATCTAATATAGTATAATTTGCAAGATATGGTAATGCTTTGATTGCACTAAGATATGAAATTTTAAAATCAAGAACTTTTTCTCCATATTCAATTTGACGAAATGGATAATTTTTCATATCAAGTTATCGAAGAACCAGTGATACCAATAAATGTGCTTTATCTATATACAATTATTTTAAGACCTTTTTTTGTTTATGAAAATTGATGAATAAATAATTTTTCTTGGAAATTTTTAATCTCCAATCCAAGGCAAGTCTTATTTTTTTCAAAATCTTTCATTTCAAATTCATTTTTCAAATAATCTACAATTTTATTGAGTTATTTAGGAGTTCTAATTAAATTTAAATTATTAACATAAATTGTCACAATTGCAAATATAATAATTACTTTCTTTATTATTAAAATATATTGACAGATGTCGTAATTTTATAACCCTTATTAAAAAATATTCATTCTATGTAATGATCTTTACAATTTAATTGAGAACATAGTTTTCGGGCCTGTATCATTTGTTTTGAAACTTTAAGTCCTTCGGGGACTTTCATGTATATGTTATTATCAAGTGAACCACATAGATAGACAATTACTGTAAACATAAGGAGCATGTCAAGTTTTTGTAATATAGTCAAACTAGTTAAAAATCTAAAAGTGACATGTCTATTACAAGAGAATATTTCCTCAAAATCATATCTAGGTCTTTGTGAGAAACCTTGGACTACGACTTATATTTTGTATCTTGTAATTTCATTATTTTCATTTATCTTACAAATAATTCAATTGTATCATATGAGATTACATATTAAGATGTTTGAACTATAGGTTCAAATACGTTTCGTTTCTTTAAGGAATTCAACTCCACCTTATGACTTCTTTTTATGTTGGCCAATCATTTCTATTTGAGTTTTTAACAGACCGTGATTCAGAATTCTCATTTTGCATGATTTCAAGAGCCATGTTAAATGCAAAAATATTATCTATAATAATGTTATGTCATTATCATGATTTATGAGATAACTAATAGTTTATTGAAATTCATTATTTTCGAACATTTGTGGCTCTTCAGGAATCATATTATTAGTACTTGATTGATCAATTTTTTTTATTATTACTTCTTCTGAAATTTTTGGTTGATTTTTCTATTGTACTTTTCTCTTTCGAGGTATAAAGTTTTAGCACTAATTGATCAACCACGTTTTTAACGTATTTAAAATTCATTTGCTATAATAGATTATCCTACAAGGAAATCAGTTTTTGCTAGAGTTTTTTCTGCTAATACATATGTTTTTTCGCACTTTCATTTTGCTTATTATTATTATTATTATTTGGTGACTAGACGTACTTTTTTTTACGCATATACACTTTTAACGCTTTTTAATGCTTTTTTCTTTCTTTATTAATTAATTTTTAAATTGATTTAAAATTTTTAAATAATATTAAAATTAAAAAAAATTTACGCCTAGGCCTCACCTAGGCTCGTAGGTCGAAACTTGACCTTCATACTTCGTTACACTTTACCTTTTTGAAAACACGTAGAAATATTAAATTGTGTAAGAATTTATTCTTCAAGAATAAAAACATAATATATGTTAAATCTTATAATATTATGCTTATCGGGAGAAAGTAATATTTTAGCAAGGTATTAATAATTACAAAGTTTTACTTCTTCAAGAACAACAACATAATACATTATTATATAAAAGGAATCAATAATACAATAACATTGGTGTAGCTATAAAAAGATATGACAATAACACGCCTAAAGGAAAAAGAACTAACTTTGAGTTCACGTGCAACCACATAGGTATAAAAACATACTAGTAGATAGTCGCTATTAAAAACACGCATATTCTCTTGTTCACATTAAACCACATAAAAATAAACATCATTACCTTTCAACAAATTGACGTAGATTGGGATATGAATTGAGATTGGGATTGAAATTTCTTTTGGAATAGAGATGAAGCAATGTCGCATTCTTTTTTTTTTTTCCTTACAAGAAATTACTTTTTCTACCTCAACTTGATTAGAGATTTGTGAGCAAAAAGAAGAATAATTTTTTTTAACTCAATTGGCTAGATTCCGTGTTGATAATGTATTATAAAATAGTGAGGAAAAGAGAAGAGAAGAGAAGACAATTTAGAGAACTAAAGTCCAATATTTATAGGGAAGAATTATGATTGCAAGGGATACAATAGTCATAATAACTAGAATTGCATTGATATAATGATCATTCACTAATTAATATATATTTTATAATGAATAGATAATGTCCATAAAAGTTTATTTACAATGCAACATTTCTAGGACTATGTCTAATTGATATGGCAAGAAAAAAGTAGGCAATGTCAAGAGGATATCTAGATGTAGAGGCTATTCTAAATGGAACGGAGTCACTACAATTAAATATTTCTCTTTTTTTCTCATTAGATTCTTTTTCTCTAATTGCAATTCACTATATGCATTGGAGATGCTCTTAGGAATTCGGAGTCCAATTTGTTTTTTTAAAGTATAATAAGGGCCCGTTTGATATTTGGTAACGCTTTTAAAAAGTTCAAAAATTGCTTTTGATATTAAGTAGCTACTTTAAAACTTGTTCGGATAATTTTTTGAAGTAATTTGTTTGGTTAGAACATCTTTTAAAGGAATTTGACCTAAAATAACTTTCTTATGAAAGTTGTTACGCCTCAATTGACAAGGCTCCAGAATACCCTACGTGGCACCTGGACTTAAGCTCGACGGCATTCTACCAAGAGGTACCTATGAAGAGCCCAAACCAATATGGATAGCCAAACCCTCATAGCAAGAAAGGCTGTAAGGGGGCGACATGAGATCTTTTATGCAATCTATAATAAGTGATTGACGGTAGGGCGGGACAAAATTGTCGAACCAAATCGAACCCCAATTGAATCAAATCGAACCAAACTGAGTACTTCTTCTTAAATTAAATATCCGAACGGGTATATGAATCAAGAATTGATCGGATTTGGTTCGATTCTCGTTTCTAGACCGAGAACCGTAGTGCAGAATTTCCCTAATTTTTTAATCTTAAATAAGCTAAATTATTTTATTTTTTCTCAATAAATTTGATAACTAATTAATTTAGCCCAAACTCAAAATATGATTTTCCCATTTCTAACTTTAAGCTCAAGCCCAACTTAATCAAATTAACCTAAGTTTTACCCATATATCTTATTCTACCATAGTGTCGTTCTGGATAAATCGAATTGGAAGTTCGGTTGCATCTCTCTTCATTATTGTGAGCTCACTGTCTTCCTCTTCTTGTAACTTTAACAATAAAATCTATAAAGAACTCAACAAAGAGATGCGCAAAAGATATCATAGGATTAGACTAAATTATTTTGTAAGAGTCATCATTAGTTGAATTAATGTAGCGTTGTTGTAAATATTAAAAAGTTTAATTCTTGTACAAAACCCGAAAATCGAACTGAATGGAAACGAACCTGAACGGTTCCATAATTAAATTTGGACCCGACGATTCCACTTACTAAATACTCGAAAATTCAAGTTTGATTCGATTTTATTTAGAATCGAACCGAACCAAATTGGACCATGTCCGGCTCTAATAGCAGGACAATTCACTGCTGCTACCACCGCCTAACCCAGCCATTAGGTCAAGTCAAAGCTTTTCGTCAGAATTATGGGCAACAAAAATGTATTAGCATTAAATACTTATAATTGATTGATGTCATTAACAAGATACCCCAACCGCGTGGATGAGGTCACGCATACTTTCATCATATTAGAAATGTAATGTAAGTTTAAACTTTCAACTACAATCTTTCTATCCTAATTGTTATTATCACAATCCATTCCAAAATCGAGCCTTTTTTTATACTGGAGGCTCGCGTCTAAAGCACCTTTCATACCCATACTTACTACTATTACTAACTTAACCGTCCGAGTGTGAGCGGCCAACTCCACCACCACCGTAGAAAGCCATATGTGGCCAACGATTTTCTAATGTTCAGGAATTAGGCTTATATGGATGCGGTAGGCCTTGGGATTTGTTGGACACGTTGAAGGTACAAAATTCAAAGTCAACATATTGGACTTGTAGAAGATAGTTTCACCAGCCTTAGAAGAGGTAAACAAAGAAAAGAGAGAGTTGAAGTCCCAAGTAGGCGAGCTGACTGCTAAAGTTGTGGTCTGAGACAACAGCTGAATGGGGGCAGGAGAAACAGCTGTAAATAAATACTTGGAGCATTTCCACGAAACGACATAGTATGACGACCTCGTTTGTATTGGAGGAAGGTTGCATACGATGAAATCCTTAAAAGGATGGCTGAGCTACATCCCTAAATAGACCGGCTGCCATAAGGGATAAGTTTCTCCCAACAGAGTTATCGACCTTTCGATGATGCTGTTGAAAATTCAGTAGAAGATCTAGAAAAAGGTCAGCTACAGCCTTAGCAAAATGATGCCACTTCCTAGACTTGGGCTTTTTCTTTTCTTTGTTTAGCTTTTTATTTTAGATGTACTTTTGGCTTCTTGTAATCAGTTCATCATTCTCATTGGTAAAGAGTCCCACCCTCTACTCCGCTTCAGCATGCCTTACCTTGAAGGCCTCAATGACTTTATTAGTCGTAGAGGCCTCAACCTTCAACCTTTTTACCTTCTCCTCTGCCTCAATAACTTTCTGGCGAAAGTTTCTATTCATCCTCTACAGCCTCCTCATATCCTTCTGGGCATTCAAAAAGAAGCCCTATGAGCGAGACTTCAAGGCAAGATACTTCTCCACCATATCCAAGTCTTGACATAGGAGGCGTACTTCTCCGTCCAATACTTATGATGGACCATTGTAGCCACCTGGACTTCAATGAGGAGCATATCCAACACTTAAAGGAACAGTTAAACCGACCCCTCCCTCCCAAGGAAAATTTGGGCTTGCCCTTCCGTAAGAGCCCCCTTGGCCATGCTCCTCAACCTTCTTCTTTTGATGAGGCCTTTTTCCTCTTTAGCCTGGTCATCAAGCTTAACCACGAGAATACACGAAAGGGGCTCAGCCATAACGGGTTTCTTCAATGATTCCTCAATCGTCGTCTACCTTTTTGGTAGCAGATGAGGCTCGGTATTCTTTGTTATTGTCATATTTCTTTTTGTGGATTTTTTTAATGATTCTACTGATGTTTGTAGATAGAGGTGCTGGTGTTCAAAGCTTATTCCTGTTTACCTCGCCCAACCACAACATGAAGAACATGTCAGGATTCACATAGTTCTTCTCGAGTTGATCTACATAAGCAATAGATAATTGCGATTATGACCGACCTCATAAAGTTTCCAAGAAAAGATAACAAATCAGAGGTGGCTATACCTTTGGTGGCCATCAACAAGTACTTGACACTACTCTTCTATTTATGACCCTGGTAAACGATCGCTGCTCTATAGGAAATTCATAGATTTTTCGAACTATAGCCTACTCTTCTGGTTCAAGCTCGAAACCTATCCTTTACAGCTGAACAAGAAACCAAATTAGTCAAACTACACGTTTGTAAATGACGAACAAAAACACTTTGAAGAAAGACTTACTATACTTATAGTACCGGGTCAGAATTGTTATCTCGGGAACCGCATCACCCTCTATAGTTTGTCAATGACCTCTTACCTAGAACCATGAAGATTTCCAGTTTTTTATAGACGTGGGATGTCCCAGATGAAAGGCAAATGTGGCCCCAAGGATTCATGCAGTACATTTCCTACAATCATCTCCCTATTATAGGCTCGAGGTCGGAATAGGGTTTGGATCACATATGACAGCATATCCTCCTAAGATTGGCTTCTTTCCAAAGAAGGAAAGGCCATGCCAAATGGCTATATTCATTTGGCAAAAGTTGGGTTGGGGCCAAGTTATATTGCCTAAGTATGCATCTGAAGAAAGAATGAAGAGATAGCCTCATCCTCCCACATAATGTTGCCTCACTCACTTCCACACATCCTTGTCTAGGGTAACAGGTTCGTTCATCTGGGTTTGGCACTATCAACTCAATATTATCAGGAATCCTAAACTTGTCCCTAAATCTCTCCAATTCATTATCCTTAATACTAGTATGCCATAATGAGGCCTCCTACCTAATGCTACAGTTAACATGACCTTTTTGCATCATCCACACAGTGTGATAGTTGCCTCTATAATCCTTTCAGTAGGAATTAGAGGCGACAATCCAGCTTTGATGCATATCATCGCCAAATTAGCTTTCCCAAGAGAACCCCTTTTCGTGTTTGGGTTTGAGAGCGACCATTTACTTACAAATGCGTCAAAAAAATATGAGAAACAGGAAGCCTTATTGATCGCTGGAAAATATTTCAAGGTTACCGAAAAAATGCAAAATGTGTTTTCTATTTTGAAGGTTTTCAAAGTGGAAAAACGTATTACAATTGGGAAAGACGTTCTTTTATAGGCAGTCAAGACAAGGCTCATCCATTTGATGAACACTAATTAATCTAGAACGTACATATATACCCTTCATCTGAACCTTTGAACCTAAAAGACATCCATTTGAAAAATTAAATGAACGATTATGATCAAATCGTGTTAAGCACGCGCGTGTAATTAGCGTCACCTCTGCTAAAGGTAACAACATGTCATCATTGCGCACACATTACGTGTATTGCTAAACGTAAGACTGCTTCGATGCCGTATCTTGGAAACATGAGAGATTTTTAAATCATTGCAGCACGTATCCCATCAATGTCCTCTCATAACTACACTCTGCCTTTGCTAAATTCAGCTTTATCACAGACTTCAACTATGTCTACGGGCTCACCCTCCTAGCGAGGGCCTCGCCTTAATGCATTTCAACTTTATCAAAGGCTTTAACTATGTCTATAGGCTCGCCTTAATACATTTCAGCCCTATCACATGCTTCAACTTCAAGCTTTAACTACGCCTGCATGCTCGCCCTCCTAGCAAGGACTTCACTTAATGCTGATAATCCAAGAATAACTAATCAAGAGGGGGGTTAATTGGGTTTTGAAACTTTTTCAACAATTAGTCCCAAACTTATTTAATTCACAAGATATAAATGCAGAATGTAATACGATAAATAATTATGCAAATTCAATAACT